>BDDA01000171.1:21036-32068 GCA_001662385.1 Chlamydomonas asymmetrica | reverse complement strand
CCCCCCCCCCCCCCCCCCCGAGCCCGCACGTTGTCGTATCCACCTGTCACCTTCTTATATGATGCCTTTACTGCCACCCCACTTGCCTGCACAAAGCCACCCCCCCGGGCCCCGCATGACGCGATGAGAGCGCGGTACAGATGGGCTAGTCAGCACGTTGCACGGCCGTTTTTGCATCCCTCACACTGCCTCGCACGATCGAGCCCCGGCTCCCGTCTTCAGAACGATGTAATTAACCATTATGGCCGGCACTGCCACGTGGCAGTTGGTCTCGGGCGTCTGCCATGCTCACACGGAGGCATCGAATGTGATACGCCGTGCGTCCGGTGGTTTGGTATTCCATATCCCTGCGGGCAGCAGCCTCAGCCCCTGCTGGTGTTTGCCTTGGCTCCGATTAGCGTGGAAAAGTGACTGTGGAAGGGTTGTGTTAAGTAGGACGGCTGATTGGCCTGGGGCCTTGCCAGCACGTGCGTGCGTTTGCATGGTGTGGCGTGCTGCTTGTGCACCAGCCAAAACGAGGCAAGGCGATGGCAAAAAGACCTACGGGTGCACCGCTGAGGGCGTTTGCGCCAGATGTATTTTGGCCACGTGCTGCACAGCAAGACCCAACACTTGCATGCACTGCAATCTCACACACACACACACACACACACACATGTCGTGTGCAGCGGCAGCCTGCTTCGGTGAGTCTCATGAGCAGTCCGCTGTGTCACCTTCAGCTACACTCCTGGCATTTTGGTGTCACGCACACAGCCCAGCGCACCCCTTGTGATTGATCCAGGATGACAGGCAGTGCTTGTTTTGTGCTCCTTGCTTCAATGCGCCACTACCGCACACGCCACAAGCGGTTGTCCATCGTGTGTTTTGTTATTGGCATTCATGCTACCCAAATCCTGCAACCAGTCGGATCGCTGACGGGCATGCCAATCTAGCAGGCTCAGCAGCGAAGTGTGTGGACGTTCATGGAGTGGGGCTGACAGTGCAGAGGAGGCGCCTGGCGCAAGCGATCGTATCGCCATGTGGACACAGCTGAGATCCCCCTTGTGTAGCATGTACATCCTGAGCTGCACAGGTAGCAAGAGCAGCAGGAGAGGCAGCACGGGTGCTGTCAGCATGTGTTCATGGACCAGTTGAGCTGATGGCAGCTGAGCTCACCATGCACAATGGTACAATGACACTGTCCTGTCAAACCGGTATCGCCACTCACAATTGGCTGCAGAAGGCCGTGATGGGCCTGGCGTCCTATTTCCCTCGCATTCCCGTTCTCTCGCCCGTCCCCTCCCCGCAAAATCCAACCCCTGGTGCCTCACTGGCTTGCTTGGCCAACTCTTTGAGGGAGGCTCTTAGACTGGCATAGCTACAACACCTTACAACAAGGGTTTTAAGCTGTTGTACATCACGGCCCTGCACCAGCAGGACCACGCGGAACGATGATTGCATGAATCGCACATTGACCAGTACAAAGCAGCAGAAACACAAGGCGCCTGGCAAGGCGCACGCTCAGCGCGTACAGCGCTGTCTACTGCACCCAATGTGCACTGCACATACTGTGCACCGCACAGCACAGCAGTGCGGTTGCTTGTAGGCAACCCCATGCTCATTCCTGAGTTACCCAACCTGTTGGAATCTCGGGTTTCCATGGAGCGTAAGACGGTGACGTCAGCACTGCACTGCACAGCAGCCCGGTAGCTGCTGCTGGTGGGATGAGGGGTGCCTGGCACTCTGCCTACACAGCCTGGGCAGAGGCCCGGACCAGTGTGGCAGCAGGCAAAGCGGTGAGCCTTGATTGCATGGCTGATTTGCAGGTCTGCTGCAGCACTTGCACATCTGGCAGCCTGCATGTGCGTACGCAAACTCGAGTCTGCCCATGTCGTGCGCGTTCCGCGCCACAGGATTGTGTGGGGTTAGCTCATCTTCGATGAATCCTGCACTCGCTGGTGCTGAAGTGGACAGCAAGGGCCAGCCAAGCATGCTGATGACGCCTCCCTTGACACACCTTGCATTACATGGGACAGGCGCAAGAGCAGGAGGGTGAGAAGGTTGATGCAAGCGAAAGTCTGCCTACATAAGCGGTGTCCGAGCCTGTAGTCGTACCCATTTACAAGTAGGCAGACACCCAGCACCACACAAGTGTGGGTGGGCGCTCTGCATCTGTGCATCTGTGCACTCCATGCACCACCTCCAGCCTTGTACTGCACGGCACGCAGCATGTGGTGCCCAAACGGCTCTTATGCATGTCTTGTTTTTAACATGTCTATGCAAGCAGGTGCAGCAGCTGTGCAGCGTGCACCACCTATGGCATGCATACCCGTAATCGCCTCTCATGCAACCACCTGCCTGCACAGCCCTCAGGTTCTGCTGTGCAAACTTTCCAGTTAAGTGGCTTACACTCCTGGGCCGCAGCAGTGATGTGCTGCCATGGCATTTAGCTGGCACGCGCGCATCAGCCACCAGCACCCCTCCTTGCTAGCATGCCTCTGTCAAATTCCATGTCGTCGACCACCACCACCACCACCACCACCACCACCACCACCACCACCTCGCATGACAGGAGCGGCCCACCTTGGCCTCTCATCAGGCTGCGGACGAGCCTGCACATCTGCTGCTGCTGCTGCATGCTGCATGCAACATGCTCTTGCAGCAATGGGGCTGGCGTACCTGAACTGCAAGTGTGCATTCGCCACACCAATGCTGTTCACTGGGACCGTTGCCGTCGACCGTCAACACCTCCCGCCAAGCACGGTCAAATGTGTGGGTAGAATGTAGGCGCACGCAAAATGTGGCATGGATATACGCGCTCATACATGCTTCAAGCTGCAAACCACAACGCCTTCACCCCCCGCTGTATGCTGATCGCTCAATCAGTCACTTCTGATTGAGCTGTGCGTGCATGCCAACCTCTCCGTGCGTAAAGGAGCGCTCTGGCGGTGGCATCTACCCCTAGGGCAGACTGCAGACCCTGTGCAGAGGTCAGTGGATGAATACATCATTTTGGCATATGTCAGATTCCTTGTTTGCAAGACAGGCAGGCGTTGCAATGCATCTCGCACGCACCGGTTCTGCAGGCAACAGAGGGTGTGTCTCAAATCCCAAAATCCTCCACCATCATCTGCCAAAAGTGACTCTCCCACCCAACACTCGCATCGTCCGTGAGCAGCTTATATTTTGGCTCACAAACGAGTATAGATGTCAAGGCATTATCGGTGGGCACAGCGGTTGAGCGGTGTATGGGCATGTAGTTGCAGGGCCGGTGTCAAAAGGATTTCACCAGGATGCCGTGGAAGGGCTTGGCATGCACACATGCACAGAGTTGGCTGCCTGAATGAGAGCATGCAGCAGGTGGTGCAGACCCAGGATCAGCGTCTGACGTGTATCCCGGCCGGGTTTCCGGGTCCCAGGGGCTCAGATCTGCCCTGTCCTGCCGCCACCCGCTTCTGCCGCGGTTTCCAAGCCTGTAACCGTTCCTGTCTCAAAGACAAGCATGGATACAGACGCACTACTGTCGCTAATGGGCCGGTCAGGCTGCTATGCTAGCTCACTGAGCGGCTCACAAATCCGGATTGAATACGGAATACCGCTATCGCTGCCTCCTCCGCATCGGTGCCTGCCAAGCTGACCTGGCAGAGAGCAGGGCAGTGAGTGTTATGCACAACTCTGTGCATAACATCCTCAACTGGCTGCTCGTGCCCCGCTGTCTGATGGCGCACACAACGCGGCAGTTGAGGTTGGATGGTGTTCACGCACAAGTGTATGCCTGTCGCGCAGCCTCAGCCACAAAGAGGCCAAATGCCACGGCCTGTACCAGCACTGCAGCAGTATGGGAGTTGAAGGTGAGCAGTATTGCGTGACAATGGCAAGAGTACAGCAGCTAGCCTGGTACAGGCTGTAGCTGCCATGCGAACTTTGACTTTTTGATATACGGTACGAGTTGGAGTTCTACAGCCGGTGAGTGAGTGGCGTCGCAGGCCACTAGGGGACGGGTTGTTTGGGCCGTTATGCAATGTGTGCGACTGATGGATTGCCTGTATATCACCTGGCTGATCAGGCCATTCATGCATATGTGTGCTGCATCCACATGTGTTCCTTGCATGCTCATACTCAGATGGACTCCGACATGCATTCCTGCACAACAGCAGGCATAGCCCGCACGCGTTTGCTGCACGATACACAGTGCTTGAGGCCTGGGGCGGCAGCACATCCAGGAAGGCCGCATGCGGCTGCCACCGCCGCCGCCTGTGTCCCTGCTGCCGTTGCTCTACAGCTGCCTTGGCTGGCGTTGTCGCCGACTCAAGTAAGATGTTGAGACGGTGCTCCACCGAGTTAGCTGCCACCTGCTGCTTACGTTGTGCTGGCATGTCAGGGCTGCAGCGTGCTCATGGTCAATGCATGGGTGCATGCAGTCATGAGGTGTACACGCCTCGCAAGCCACCGCAACAAGAGGTGACCAAAAGTCGGTAAATTACAAACGCTGCAACCAGATGCTGCCATGCACGTGCATACACTACAACAATCTGCACCAAGTGGTGAAGCGGCAGTCTTGCACGCATGCATGGCACGATGGCACTGCGTTCCTTGTGGGCTCGCACCCACGCGCTCACATGCATACATGCACGAATGCAGGATGCTTAGGAGGTGGTGGTGGCACAAAGCGCAAGTCGCACGTGTTCACCGCTAGTTTTTATGGTTTCTGGCGTATATGTTCTTTGTTCCACCTGTTGATAATGCGTCCCTCATGCGGTCTTTTTTGTGCCTTGGCCAAGGTGCTGCTGCTTGTGTATAACAATTCTGAAGTGCTTTCAGTTTTCCTTTGCATTTGCAGCAGCTACATGGAGGGGTGCAGGCGGCGGCGGTTACTTGATGTCTCCACAAGTCCACATAGTGTTCATTTACTTTAACGCGTGCCGACCTGCACCTTTGCGTGACCTCAAATCATCACACGCCGGCCGGCGCAGCGCAGGCGGACGCAAGGGTGTGCACCGCTGCTGTGTCAAGCCGAGAGGAGCTGGGCTGGTGCCTTCAGCAGAGCATGAGGCCACTCCTGCAGCGGCAGGACAGCGGCACGCGCACCGCGTTCAGGAACACCAGTGGCCTGGGATGGGGTGGCCTCAACTGCATGCGGCTTCCTCATGCACTGGACTGACAGTTGTGGCCGGTATGCACGCTTCGGTACCCCCTCGATCCACCCACCTGCAACAACAGCTTCACAGGCAGCACGGGCTCAGCGCCTGCTTCACCGTTGTGGCCTGCCATACATGTCTAAAAACTGATGCAGCGCTGGCTGTCGCATGCTTGCACCCCAGCAATGTGTGCCACGCAACATGGTTGATGTCAGATTGCTGGTCGCGCGATGCGTTTGCGCGTGTATCAGGGAAGGTCTTGCCCTGGCCGCTTCCTTATTCACAAGGGCTTGAATGTCAAGTTCTGCGCTCAGAAGCACAGTGGCACAACTATGTGTCATGTATGAGCACCATGCGTGGGATGAAATAACTCATTGCCAAGCTATTTACTGGGAGCACGGCATGTTGGGTACCTCTGGACGGATGCAGCACCACCACTCACCGTCATCGTCGGGCCGCTCATGGCGTGCTTGATAAAATGCAAGTTACCTAACGCTTTGGTATGGCAGTTTAGTGCACGCAGGCAGCATGGCGCAGCAGCAGGCTTGCTCTGATGTGCATCTCATTCCTGCAGGTCATTACCCCGCTGTGATTTGTGTCATGTCAGCGCCGGGTCCGCATTACCGTAACAACTCTGTGCACATTGTTTGTTGTTTGTTACAACCATTCCTGACGTAAATCCTGAGTGCCGGCGGATAACATGCAGCACATGCACAGGGCGTACCTGCACGGTGCGGAACACAATCCGGCGCGCTGCAGAATCCACATCTGCTGCATGCACGCCGGCATGCGCTGCGACTGGGATGCAGCACGCTGCAGAGCTGTGGCTTGAACGCAGCAGCTACGTGGGTGCAGGTGGCAGTTACTCTGATGTCTCCATAAGCCAACACGGTATTCACATGTTTAGCGTGCCTGCCGACCTGCACCCTCGCCTGGCCTGGCCTCATCACACACCAGCGCGCGCAGCACACGGCGGGTGCGCACTGCTGCTGCGTCAAGCCGGGCTGAGCTGTCCTGGTGCCTTCAGCAGCACAAGAGGGCACTACTGCGAGCATCTGCTGCAAGTACAGCACTACGCGCACGACGGTCTGGCAGCAGACTACTACTCCGTCATGCAGACTCTGGAGTTCTAGGGTTCATGTCACTCGTGTCCTTACTCCTATGGATGCATGGGCAGCGCAGATAACCCACCGGTTGCGAGTAATGCGATGCATGCGCAGGGATGACCATGCCGGAGTTCAACGTATCCGGTCAGCCGCACTGTGCTGTATGCATAACACTGTGACCTGCCCTGTGGGATGGCTCGACACTTTGAGCATGGCCAGTGGAGCCCACACTGGCATGGAACGGGATGTGGATAATCACACTGTGTTCTTCTCGTTGTGCCAGTTGCTGCATCACCTTGCAGTCTTGCACCATGAGTGATGTTGTGTGCGTCGTTCCCGTTTCATTATGCACTTGCCCCTGTTAATCCTGTCTGCAGCCTCACCAAGCGCATACGTGGCAGCTTGGTCATTGTGGCCTGCAGCTGCTACCCGTAATGGTTCGTCCTGTTTCTCTCCTTCGTGCTGTGTCATGCCATGCCTCGTACAGTGCATACAAGGTGGTCAGGCCTTGTGAAGCACAGCAAACCACGCAGTGGCATCCGCTGAAGAGCGTGACGAGCACATTCAGTTGATCACTGTGTGATGTACTCAGAGGCGTCATGGCATGATACTACGCTGAACCACAGCAGGAGGTCCAACACTGCCATACGCATTGGCGCCGCTGGCAGGACACGATGCTCTTGAGACCACACGGCAGTCACATATCGCAGCATACAGCGAGGTGAGTGCTTACAGGTGCATAAATGGGAATGGCATGCTGAACAGCATGCATGTCAAGCACAGTATGCGAGGGGAACGGATGGTGCGAACGCAGGGTGATAGCATTCTGCAAAAACCCGCCACCTAGTCAGGTGGAACAGGGAGTCACCACTCGAGGTGGCAAGCAGGCTCGTAAAGCTGCCAGCACCTCAGGCGCGTTGGATTGTGCTACACTGTGGCGCGGCGGCGGACAAAATTGCTGCGGCCACAGCGAAGCACGAGCCATAAGAGACCAGGGGCCACCACGTGCTGTGTGACTTGGGGGAGTGCCCACGTGTGTATTGCACACGAGCGCACTGTGTGATGGTTGTTAGGGGGAGGACCGGGGTGTGCAAAGCCATGCAGCGACGCTGCATTTGCGCGCCCCCCCACTCCCCCAAAGCGAGTGTGCGCTGCTAAGCGCACCACTGCAGCATCCTGCTGCCCGTGCTAGCGCAGCTGATGGCGCCCGCCAAGCTCGTGTCACCATCAAAGTTCGGTGAGCTGACAACTTGCTGCTTTAGTCCACAATCTTCACGCCCATGTTCCTGGCCGTGCCCTCAATCATCTTGACCACTGACTCCACCTTGGTGGCATTGGTGTCAGGGAGCTTCTTCTGAGCGATTTCCAAGACCTGTGCCTTAGTGACCTGGCCCACAAACTCCTTGTTGGGCTTACCAGAGCCCCCGGGGACGCCTGCAAGAGGGTTGCACAGAAACGAGACAAGATGCCAGTGCGTCAAGAGACCCGCCGTGGAACTTCGAGCTATTACGTTTGTAGCCAGCGCCACCTTTATGTGTGCTCTGACTGCTGTGCGCCAGCACATGCAAGCACGTCTGAGTCCGCGCCGAACGTTATAGCGAAACTGGCAATCCGAACGCGTTTGCATGCTTACCAGCAGCCTTCCTCAAGAGGATTGAGGCTGGCGGTGTCTTCAGGATGAAGGTAAAGCTACGGTCCTGCGTTGTGCAAGCAACGGCGCGGGGTGACGCAGTTCAGCAAGCTATTGATTGTCAATCTACTGAGTGGCACGGAGCAGCACAGGACAGAGGACAGTCTAACGGTTCGGAGTCCACCAGACACACTCAGATCCCAAAGGAGCTGCTGCCGCAAGCAGCCCTTGCACCAACGCAAGGTCTGACGGCCGCACTGACCTCATAAACGGTAATCTCAACGGGGATGATATCGCCAATCATCTTCGCTGTCTGAGCATTGTACTCCTTGCAGAAAGCCATAATGTTCACACCCTGCAGCGCAGCACCATTGGCAGCACGCGTTGGAGAGGAGCCCTGTATCGTCGCACTTGCATATGTGCGTGTGCATGCCGCTGCCGCTGCAAAGGCCACTCACCTTGGAACCCAGAGCAGGGCCAACGGGAGGCGCAGGGTTCGCCTTGCCAGCTGCAAGTGCCAGCTTGATTTTCCCAGTGACTGCATAGCAACCGCGAACAGGCACCACGAAAGCGGATGGTCAAGTTTGTACGCCACAAGTGTGCGTCCCGGTAGAAAACCCACCCAAAGGTCCCAATCCAGTATGCTGGAAGACATGTCGCTCATTGAGCAGTGTCTTCTTCCTGGTTACCCCTCTCCAAAGAAGGTGGTGCTGATTGTCTTTGTGGTGCAGGCGTCCTCACCTTTGGCTGCCATTGTGGCTACCTTCCTGTTCGCCGTGCGGGTGGAGGTGCTGACGCCAAAAGCAGTGCGATAAACGCTAGACTCCACCCTGTCGCCGAACACTGAGTTGGTCAGGGCGGGCCTAACGACGCATGGCCGAGGAGCCTGGCGCCCAAAAGCAGGCTTGCGCGTGGGGAGGACCACATTCGACCCCAGTGTTGCGGCCATTTTGCGCAGTATGTGGAATGCAAAGGCAAACGCTGCAAACAACCTGTATAGGAGGCTTCCAGGGAAGGGCGCTGGCACAAAACTGTTGTCTAAAGTGAGGGGCTCCAGGGGACCCACAGGGGACACCCTGGATTTTGCCATGTTGCTCGCTGACCGTTCCACACCTGCAGGTGACCTTATTGCTTCAGGTGCTTGCAGGGCATGCGAGATACTCTAGTCAATGTACCTCCGTCCAAGTTGGTGTTGGGAAGCCTGCAGCAGTATGGCGGCGCGCCTTGCGTTCCACCCACGCCACTTCAGACAGCACACAGTGGCACATATGGCGATGCACGCCACCAATGTCCTGCTGCCACACCTCTGCTGCGCCTGAATGAACCTCTGACACATGAAGGGCACCGTACACCGCAGCGACGCAGACGTGCGCACACGCACGTTCCAACTTGCACGTCAGAGCATAAGTGTCTCAACAGATGGGTCCGATGAGAATGGACCATGCAGGAAACGAACCGTGTCCTGCTGGTCCTTGTCACACACCATATGTATGCATGCAGGCCAAACGGGTACACATGTTTGCAGTCGAGCATGAAACCACCGTGTCATATTGAGTTGCGGCAACACGACTGCGGGCCTACTCTGCACACCAAAGTCAACAAGGATAGGCACCGCATGCATGCATACATGTCTTAGTGCTACAACACCATGACGCCCCTCCAATGCACACCAGTGCACCGGTGGCTGCTGTATGCACACGGATCCACCTAAACGAGCGCATCCCTGTCAGACGTTGGCCTTGTGCCATGTCAGCGCCTGCCGCCGTGCATTCGCAAAGGCTCCGACCTTCTCCCCATTAGGGTGAAAGAAAATTGCCTCCAACGTGTCCCCTTTTGTCCGCAGCTCAACCGTCCACCCTGGTTGCAATTGATCCAGCTCCGCAAAGCGCTCCTGCAGTGCATATGTAACGCCAAACGTCGTGCCCGTCAAAGCAAGCGCAACAACGGCGTGCAAGCATGCCGCGAGGAGCAAGTGCGGCATCGTGCGTGTACACGCAGCAGCGTTACAGACGCAGCCCAGCGTATACTAGTCGCTATGCAAGCAGCTTTTGCACAGCGGCTGCCTTACCTACCCCGCACCCGCTCACAAACCTCCTCCCTGTCGTGTTCAGCAGAGGTGAAGCAACTCCCCAGCCCCCGACCCCTTTCGTGCAATGCAGTAACCCGCACCTACTTGGCCTGGTTGCGCTCACCAGCACCACAGTACGCACAACGCTGGACAGACTGGTGCCACACCCTGACACACACACGATCCTATCAGCACCGCCGCACGTGCCCTCACCTTGCGGCTGGCATGCGCTTCCGGGAGGTCCGCGATGGGCCCCTGCGCGTAGACCACCTCGCCACCCGCCGTGCCACCGCTGCCGCCGCCCGGGGCCGCATCCGCCGCCTGCTGCTGCCGCCGTGTTGGCGCACCCGCGGACGACATTCCCTTTACACCGCCTGCAGACATAAGTCACGCAACACACCGCAGCCCTGCTGAGCACATGAACACTAGGTTTGACCTGCCTAACTGCCAGGCGCCATACCGCATATTATCATATAGATATGGGCCCTGCGAAAAGGCATCTGGCATATTCAAAAACACAAGAACCAAAAGCAGGCAATTGCAGCTGTTTCGAGCAGCATGAACAGACTGGGAGGTCTTATGCCGTGGATGGCTGTTGGCTAAGGAAATAATGAGTGCAGCGTCTGGGAGGCTAGCATGTTTTGACGTGTTCTGACGTGTAAGGCATATGACGTACCAGCGAGTGCTGCCGACGCTTCAGACCCCGGCCCCACGCCTGCACCGCTCCCTGGCGCTGGCGCAGCCGCCGCTGCGGTGGCCGCCGCCAGGCGCGCGGACGCGGCCGTCATGTTGGCAAACTCGTCCGCGGTGGCGCCCTCTGCCATGACCGCCAGCGCCAGCACCTCCAGCCTGCCCTCGTCGCCCGTGTGGACCTGCAGGAACTTGTGTAGGTCCCGGAACACACCGGGCTCCACCTGTAGAACAGTATGAATGCGTGAGGGCGCAGAAAAAGGCCTGGTGTGAGTGGGGGCCAGGGCAGGGCACCACGGCATGCTGGGGGGAAGTGTGATGCTGAGGTCGCTCGGATTCTTGTGTAAGCATCATGGGTGTGATCGCTCAGCCGCTGAGTCGGAAGGCAGCAGCACACCACACAGCTTCAGGCCACCCGGCC
>BDDA01000171.1:0-12098 GCA_001662385.1 Chlamydomonas asymmetrica | reverse complement strand
GATGGGGGGCGCGCCGGGAATGCAGGGGGGGTAAAAGGGGGGAAGGGGATACAGCGTGGGATAGCCGATGTAGGGGTCCTTGCGGCTTCCCTTTGCATGCCCCGCTGCAACACCTGCCGGCGGCACTGCTGGTGTCGGCGGATGTTGGCGGGGAGTGCACACCAGATTACGCAAGCACCCAAACGACTCTCGAGTACGCTGTGTACGGTGTATGGACGCATGATGAGCGATGTAGTGTGTGTGCTATTGCAGCGTCGGCTTGATGTCCAAGCCGTGCCTGTTGTGTGTCACGGCGGTGTGTCAACTGCAGGCGGCCGCGGGTGTGAGCCCCCCGCCCCCGCCCAAGGACGCCACCAGGCGCAAGTGGAACCGCAAGTCCAAGGCGACAGCGGCGTAAAGTCTGGCAGCAGTCCTCCCACAGACGCCTGGCGCCACTCGGACAGCTCAGCCTGGACCTAGACTACAGAGGCTAGACCTTGTCCTCAATTCAACCTGCATGCTATAGCCCGTAATGGTTGTGGCTTCCCTTGAAGCTCTGTCCTAGCTGCCGCCAGTTACGGCCTGTGGTTACTGGAGCCGTTTCTGAGCTCTCATGTTGGGATGCATGTGGCACGCGAGGCATCCTGGTTTGCATAGGATAGGGGGGGGGGTGCCGTGCGTTGATCCAGTTGCCATGCAAGCAGCGCCAATGCCACCCCTGCCTCATACCATGCCATGCCGCAACAATGCATGGTGCAGCAAACCGGCCTGGTTAGCATGATGGGACTGGCTCAATGTTGTGTTGCAGCTGGATAACCTGTGTGGGCTGTGCTCTCGCAGCTATCTTGCTGCTGCTGGGCACCATATTGGTTGAGCAGCAGGCTGCGTTCCAACAACAGCTGAGCATGCTGGATGAAGCTGCGGCAGCCTCACCCATTGCACGGGTAGGGCTGTAGGCCTGTCGGAAATAAGGTACAATCGGTGATTAGTGATCGTTGTCGGAGAGTTTTCGGCGCACATTGACGGCGCACATTGACTGTCAGTGTGTCGGTTTTGTTGCATGTGGTTGCTGCCAGCCCCGTGCGAGTGCTGGCACTGTTTGGACCGCTAATAGCCGCACAGTCTTGACCAAGCCTTGATTGATTTTCAGCACTGCCACACAGCTCGTATGATGCGTTACACACTTACCGCATGAAATACAGTTCGCGGTCAACATGCACATGGCTTGCCACCCGTGCATACTGGTGCATGTCTCGTTTTCCTGCACGCTTGGAGGAATTGGCATATATGAGCACACCGTGATATGTCGTGCCTACCAATTGTCTAGGCAGGAAACCTGCCATATAATAGGTTTCAGACTGTTTCAGACAGACAAAATGGTCTAAATACCTAGTCGATGGAGTAATAGCTGCCCTGACACCCCTTGTCATTTCGCAACCCCCCGGTTAGCGCGTATGTCCCAGTGCGGATCTGGGATTACAGCATATGCCTGAAATGACGGAATGTGGGCAGTCATACCAAAAGTGTAATCCAGGGTAGCCATGTATCACATGCACGCGCAACGCATTCCTCGTCGGCTGCAACAAATGGATGCTGTGGCGTGATGCCAACTCATGATAGCATGTAGTAGGCGGCCCTGCCTGCTGAGTGCTGGCATTGGCATGTTAAGGCATGGGTCAGATTGGTGTGATGACCTCACATGCCTGCATGCTGTCCGCTGGATGTCCCAGCGGCCCACAAATCCAGTGAGGCGGCAATCCCTGGGCAGCCCGACAGGTTTGGATTGATAGTGCATTCTGGAGCGTGATCGGTCATGGATCTCCCACCGTAACTGGGTGCACGTCGAACTACTGCGTGGGGCATCGCGCCACAGGGCATCCTTGCAATAGCACTGCAGCTTGGGCTACTTTCGTAACTGCTCACTGTGCAGCTGGCAGCTGGCGCAGCGAGGTTGCATGGGGGCTGCAGCAACAAATGCAAAGGGTGAAGGGTCTAGCAGGCACTGGCGCACTGCAGCCTATGCCGCATGTTGCAGCCCTGGCATACACCTGAACGCAGAAGCAACGGGGTTCATCGCCTGCCTGAGGCCCTTCACCAGTCCCTCTGTGCAAAAAGCCAAACAGGTTCAGACACCGTTTGTTCTCGCATGCATGCAGACCTGTGGGTGCTGTCACCAGTTTCTTCATCTCCCCTCAGTCCACCTTTTGTACAAGGCTGGGGTGATTTCACCAGCTATCACACATCTTCCAAACAATTTACCAGTCGGTTTGCGCATCTGGCCCCACTGGCCTTAACCGCTGCATTCTATCCGGCCTCCCATGACGTCACGCCCATGAAGTCGCAAAACGCCTGCAAGCATGCAGGATTGAAGTTCAGGCGGTGCTGAAGGACTGCAATCTCTCCTTTAATCGATGACCTTGGGCGTGTGAAGCCCGCGCCGCCGATGGATGACAGAAGTACGCCATACAGTGACGCAATGAGCGCCCTGGTAGGCCTCACGGGCGCCGCTGCCACCTCGAGCTGCGCGGATCTGTGCATTAAGGACACTGCTGCTCGCAGGGCAGTCCTGGACGCCTTCAGTAGTGTTAGACTGACTGAGTGTCCCCTGCATCCCCCCAGTGTAGAGCAGCAGCGGACCGTGTGGATGGGTCTGCATCGTAGTCATGAAGGCGCCGCGCGCTCGGCCTGTAGGGGCGTTGCGCTCCACGACAAACTGTGACCTGGCCTGTACGTGACTGAGCTGACAGCGAGCAAGCCCTGCCTCACCACCATTTGAGCCACCTTCTGGTTGGTGAATCATAACATGACATCCTTCTGTTACATAACGTTCACCTACAGTCCCACCTGCTTCATGCGCATTCTGTCAGCAAGCTCTTTCTCCAAGCACACCTGCTCAGAGCGTACCTACACGGAGCTGGCCCTAGTGTTGGTGTCAGGTTCGGCGGAGGAGGAGCGCACACTCAGCACGGTGATCTTCATTAAGGATGGCCAAGGCAACAGGCTTGACGGGAGGCACCTGAACTGCTGTGTGCGTCTGCATACGCTTCTTCACGCAACGCTCGTTTCTCATGTAGCAGGCGATCGAGGCGTGGAATGCAGCGCCCGCCATGTGGTTTATCATGGCCATTTTACTGACTCGTACAGCATTGTAAACATGATTTCCAACGTTTGTATTGTCTAAACAAATAATTCCGGCAGCTGCGCTGCCCCCAGACCACAGCGCAAGGAATCTGACGATGTAAGCAAACTGAAAACCGGAACACGGCCCCTGCTGACTATCACTACCAGATGGCAAGCAGTGCTCTGAGGCGCGCGGTTAGGGCAGCGCAGCCGGTGGGTGGGGGCGCAGCCGCTGTAGCTGGGGGGCAGTACCTGAGTTGGCGCCTCGCATTAGGACAGGCCACGTTAGGGCGTTCATGCTGCACATGTGGTTTGCCTCTGTTTCTACCAAGCCGTCCTGTGATCCTGCTAGGAGACAGGCGACAGCGAAGGACACCTGCTATCCATGCAATGAACGACAGTGTGCTATCCCCCCCTTGCAGGTATGCGACCCTGAAGGTAGGTGTTGCGCATGCAACATAAGACGTGTGTGCCACTGAATGTGCACCCAGCTGGTAAGTCCTGTTGAGGTTGCTTGGCCATGCTGCTAGCTCCTCAAAATGGCAAAATGGCATTGCTTAATGGATACCTATTAGAGTGTGATTTGCGCAGGTACTGGCTCCTGTTATGCAGCAGACCAAGCGGATTCCCCAACACCAGGGAGCGCCGGCCGCTGCTTGATGACGCCAGGTGCTGTCACATTTCGGGATGCGTCCTGGCCGGCAGCGGCAGCGGGGGACATGACAGCAACTAATTTACTTCATGGAAACTGCCTTGGTCTGTCGAGAGCCTTATCAAATCCAGGCTGCTGCTCCGTCCAGCAGCCCACCAAGCCCATCCACCACGCCTTGCCCACCGGTTGAGGCGGGCAGATCTGCACACGCAACACGTGCAGCTTACAGGCTTAAAGCCAAGAGCCGTTGTTGCCCGTTTCAATCACCGTACATACTTGACGCAAGCCATGTCAACAACACTGCAGAAAGCCAGCTCGGTCCACCAGACGGCGCGCTTGTGCCGCTTGGCTGGGCCGGGCTGTAGGCCAAGGTTTGTGGGTGCTTTGAATCAACGTAACTTGCCATATATATGCTGCACCATTTGCTGAGATAAACACACTGGTACCATGGCTGGGTATGCCCTCGTGACCTCTTGAACTGCAGACCTGCCACTGCTGTCCAGGCTTCATCAGGACGCGACTTTTCACGCCGCACGGTGGTGAGCGGTGTAAGAGTCACAACAACTATGTTGTTTCAGGTAGCCCAGTGAATCGAAGTGCAGGCCTGACCCCGTGGTATTCATTCGCATGTTCATAATGGTGGGCGCTGCAGGTGTTTGGCGGCGCAGTGCTGGGAGCAAACCTTTCTTTCCTAAGCACCAACGCGCCTCGTGCTGCCTCAGCTCAGTCTGACCAGGAAGAAAGTACTGCGCCAGTGGAGGCAAAACCGATCGAGCTGACAAACCTCCCGAACTGCCCAGTGAACCCGGTGTGCGAGGTGAAAGACGCTCCGGGAGACGACACCAACGCAAAGACAAGGCTGAAGCAGGTCGTCAGCAAGTTTGACAATGTAAAGGACGGCATAACACAAGCCACGACTACAGACGCCTGCAAGTAAGTGTGGGGCTTTGTGGGGCAAAACACTTCTTCGTTTCGTATTGCCCCGCATGCTGGTTACCTAGTGCACAGTGACTCGTGGGCATCGGGCAAACTGCCAGTTCATGTCTGAAGGGCTTATGTCACTCAGTCAGCAGGTTGTCACCCTGTCGTAGTTCACTGCCTAGTTCACTGCGTTCTCGGTGGGCGCTGGCCTAGTGTCAGGCGAAAAGACCCCCAACATGTCCGACCTGCCATGCTTGAGGGATTGCGTTACCACTCACCACTACATGCAGAGACAAAGGATCAGACATGAGCTTGAGGGATGGGCTGCGAGAGTTTGGCTGCAGCGCGAACCCTTGCTGGCTGGCGGGGCATGGGTGTAGGTGCACGTGTATCGTGCATCAGCGACGCTGGCATGCATTATGACGGCCATGGCAAAAAGCCTGCCGGTGGGTACGTTGCCTGCACACCGACGACATTGCGAGTCTTCCGCTTGTGTACTTGGCACTGCCTGCATGCAGAACGGCCGTCCAAAACGAGCTGCCAAAATGCCCGACATGCGCGTCAATCAACGACTTCGGCAGGCTGAAGAATCCGCCGCCCAACGCCAGCGTGGATGACTATAACATGAAGGTGACCTCTCTGAGTGACGCCTCGATATCTGCCACCACATCCTGCGCCGATCTGAAGGGTAAAACAAAGGCTGCGCGCGCAGCGTTCTGCACAGCCTTTGGCCAAGCCGGCCTTGCGCCCATATGCCCAGTGTGGCCAGCGTGGTAGCGCTAACCGCACATGAATACCTGGCCTAAGGACTCAGCGAAGGCGTCATGTGAGCTAATCAGCCGCCACGAACTGGGCCGTGGGGGAGTCTGGCATGGTGGGGGGTCGGGGGTGGGGTGGGGGGAATGTCAGTCGGAACCCACAACTCTCAGTCGGAACCCACAACTCACCCTGGTCATGACAAGCACGGTGGGCTTGTGTGGGCTGGCCCATTGTAATATCGCAAAGACCCAGCAAGCATGGATGGATTTCCAGACTTCCAGGGATGGCATTCCCAAGCGGCCCCTCCTCCCGTTTCGTACGCACACATGCGCGCGCCTGGTGCTCTCCTGGCTTCTCCGTGCCTGCCTGGTGCACCCACCCTGCGTTAAGCACATAAGCGGGCTTGATTGGTTGACAGTCAACCCACCAGCTGGTGCGCCTCGTGCCTGGTGCATCCAGCCTGTGTCATTTGGCCGCAATAGTGGAGGCCCACATGCGAGCTGCCTTCCTCCCACGTGAACATGGCCCTGCATCACAGCTTAAATTGAGCATGCGCTGAACTCCTGTACTGCAAATGTATTATAAACTAACAGATTTCCACCGCGCACTGAAAGGCCCGCCTGGCCGTGCTAGCCGCGCCTACCAAGCCCGCTAGGAACACCGCCGGCACGGTTGTACGCTATGGGTGCACTTTCGTGTATCGCACTGCCCGCTCACTGTTGCCTCTGTGCACATCACTTAACGGCACTGTATTGGTTGGATTACGGACTGATATGCATGTATTGACAGTAACTGCTGGTTGGCGTACCTGATGGGCGGCAATTATATATTTGTGTGATCGAGCAACCGTGCAAGCCACACTGTCAGCATGCGCCTAGGCGGCGGCCCCAGCACTTCGGTTGAGTGGCAGGACGCACAATGCGTGCACCTGTACCGTATTGAGGCTGTGGATTTTCACTGTGCTCCCCGTAATTGCTCCTCATCGATGCAACGAGATTGGCGCAACCAGGGCAAATGCAAGCAGCAGCAATGCTGTGTCAAAGCACAGTCAAAGCACATACTGCAGCATGCCGAAACGTCCAGCATTCATTGTGTAGAGATGTATTCTGGATGTGTTCGGCCTTGACGGAAGCGAACTTGGCATCCAGTGGTGTATGTAGCAGAAAAGACAAAAGAGCATACCCTTCTTTACTGTGTGATTGCAAGGTGTGTATGTGCACTGGCAGGCCCTTCAGAGATGCGGCTAGGTTGTTAGGCAGGCTGACAGTTGCAGCCAACAGTGCCATGCAACAGGATTTATCCCTGAATGCAACAGGCACCCCGCTGGTCACCCCGCTGGTCCCGCTGGTCAGCTGCCGCTGCTCCCAAACAGAGCATGAGAGCATGTCAGGGTTTACAGCCTGGCCTCGCTAACTAGCGTTTGGCCTAAGCGACGAGGAATTAAGGGCTTGAGGCCTAATAAGTCCAGCAGGCGTCAAGGAAGGAAGGATGCTCACGCAGGCCAGCGTATTCAATGAGGGTCCCGCCACAGCGGTCCAGCTTGTCTGCGGGTGAGTGTATCTCGAGAGTCCCCAGATCCTCTTCAGAAAAAGCCCCAACCAAACTCAGGCAGCACCCCGCCTCACCACAAGCCTGGCAGTGACAAGTGTAGGTGAGCGGTCAGGATGAGGGCGGCAGGGCTGCGCGGCCAATCGCTGTATCCGCTTGCCGCTTCAAGGACAGGTGCAGCGCCACGCAGGCCAACAACAGGCAGCGCTTTCCCATACGACTACACAGCGCGGCCACGATTGCCAACACGCGTCATGGCTTGGCAAGGCCCCCAGCCGCAAATTGCCGCATACCCGCAAAACCACCGGCCGACACTCGCCAGCGTGCCTGGCTGACCCCACGTATTGCATCGCTCACAACGCTGTCGGCAGCGCGGTCACGCCCTTTATCAGCGTCGCCCGCCAGAATTTTGCTACACGCTCCGTCGCCGCCTTAGTCAGCTCCAACGCATCCAGGAATTGATCGCTGGTGAACGACCCGTGCGCGTAAGACAGCAGGCTGCCGCTATCCACCACCAGCACGGCTGCGTCTGTGGAGGCGGGCGCGGGCGCACCAGCCGCCGCGTCTGCATTTGTCATGCTGGTGTCGTTAGGGCCGCCAGCGCCTCCCGCAAGGTCGAAGTGGTACGTGTATGCGAATGTGAACGTTGCCGTGGCGGCCTGCAGGGTGCGGGAGGCAAGCGGGCGTGCAGAGGGGGCAGCGGGCGACCGGTCGGCAAGGCGACGATGTCATGGTCTCATAGACTGCTTGCCGGCAGGCGTGCAGCTACCACGCCATGCCCCCAAAGCGTGCACGCTCACACCCGGGTGTGAGTGCACCCCCATCTGCCGTCCACCAGCACTGGTTTCGATGCTGCCCTCAACGGTCATCCGGGCGTGCAAAGAAACTGAAAGCTTACGCTGCGCCGTCGGCACGCGCATCGGCAGGTGAAATGCAAACAGTGTGCTGAATGTGCTTGCAGGCAGCGGGCCGTGCCGCCTTGCGCTGCACCTTGTTGCGGTGGCTCCTACAGAGGAGAACACGGGTCCAGAGCGTACGCGTGCAGCATCTGCGCGGTGTTCAATGGTTGGTCGGAAAGCGCTGCAAGTGCTGCAGCGCTGCAGTGCTGATGCCGCACCCCCTCACCTGCTCCTCCTTAGCCTCCGGGTCCAGCAGCAGCTCACCGCTAGCACTCAGCGCACACGCCAGGCCCGCTGCGCAGAGGCACGCATGCATGCATGCATGCACGCATGCACAAGTGAGGAGGGAAGCATAGTTAGCGTACGCATGTGCAGTGCCGAGCAGAATGGGCACGCATCCAAGCTCAAGCAGGGCCAAGCCCCCCCCCCCCACGGCACAGTGGAAACTTGGAAGCAAGGCAGGACTGCATTGATGATATGCCAGGACAGTCAGACATACAAGAGCATACGAGAACACAGCGAGCGCCATGCGTCAGGCATCCCACGCATGCGACCTAGTGCATGTGTCGTGTGGATGTCAGCGTGCACTCACCATACATGGTGTTCATGGGTACGCCAGCATCCACCAGAGCTGCGCATGCGGCGTTCAGAGCACATGACAAGAGCGCGCCATCCTCCTGCAGCACCTGCACGCATGCACCGCAGCACAGCACACAGCACATGGATACGGTCAAGGCGCAGGTGCAAGCTGGTGATGTAGATATGGTGTGTTTTGCACCCGGCAAGCTTTGCTCTGTCTGCTCTTCGCAAGGCACAGTGTGTGCGCTTATGCGCCCGTTGTGACGATTCCAGCATGTGTGCGCCCGTCGTGTGCAGTGCATGTGTGTACATACGGTATGCAAGCATGTTTGCCAGTGCCATGGCAAGCCCAAGGGTTATGCCGGCCGCCGTGGGGGTGTGCTCCAGCCCGCACGGTGGCTGATGATCGTGCCACATCCATTCACCTGCAAAACGACCATGATCGACGTCCGGGGGTGGAGTGCGAGCGGTATCACTCCCTCCAGCGTGCTGCGTATAAGCAGCTCCATTTCCCGTTCATAAGGTCCTGTAAGGCGTGTGTCAGGGTGCCAGGGGTTATATCCAAGCTGCGTACAAAGGTGCTTGGGAGGGGTCGTCTGCGCCTGGACATGGTCACGGAGAAATGCCGTGCGTACCTTGTAACCCATGCAGGGGCTTAAACACGACCTCTACTACAGCTTTCTCTGCGTCCTCTTTCTGCACCTTGGCCTGGCGGGGTCCCCATGCTGCTGCCAAGACGCTCGTGTTGTCCTGGGACCACTTTGCGGACCCATCCGCGTTGTGCAATACGCTCCGCTCGCACGTGAAGGTCCTGCCGCAACACACAACTACCACAATAGCTAAGCTGGCGCCAGTGTGCAGCCTCGTGAGGTGAGCCACCCAACCGAGTTTTGACTGCGAGCTAGGATTTAGCGACGCCGCTGAGCTACAAATACCTGAGCTGATGCGAAAGGCGTCCACGGGTGCGAGCGCCCAGCCTTACACCTGTCTTGGCTGAGCCTGGACCAGGCCCAGCGCCGCTGTCCATGCTTTGCCCGACGGCTTGCACGTCCTAGTCACACCAGCCGAGACGTAAGAAACACGCTGTCCTAAGAGAGCGTGAGTGAGCTATTGGTACTTGGATGCTTGCTTCTTGTATCAGGGCTTTTGTATCCAGGCAGTCAGCGCCTGTCCGAGTTCAATGTGTCTTGACGGCGATGTCGCAATGTTGCAACGCCTGCATTGGTACCTTTTAACCATTGCGGCGCGTATGCACATGTCCAGTGCAAAGTCACATCAGCGTTGGATCAGTTGTAGCTTTCAATACTGTATCTGCCCACTTCGGTGCTTCTGACCCAAACCCGACTCTCCTCACGTAACCAACGAGTGTGCAACCAGCCGTCAAGCCATGCGGGCGTCGATAACGATGCGGCCCACCCGGCCGGGCCCACAGCAAGCCTTCTTGCAGACTGTTCATAGCACCCTGCCTCTGGTGCACTTGTGTCCAAGCGGGCACGGCTTTGGGATGCGGACGTGCACTCAACGAGCGGCCAGCAGCAGCACAGGTGCGTCAGGGCAGCACAAGCATGAATCCCTGTGGCACCACTGCAAGGCCACTTGCCAGTGAATTGATCTTCCTCTCTGCCATCCTTCCCATAGTCTCAAGCTTACCCTGGTTCTTGTGTGGGCCGCTCCGCATTCGGAACCACAGCAGGCACCTCAACCAGTGAAAGCAGCACAGCAAGCACCTCCACTGCTTCCACAAGCATAACAGACGACCCAATGAAGCGCTCACCCCGCCAGGAAGCACAGCTGACACTAGAACAGGTTAGATTATGGCAATCCAAACGTGTCCAGTTTGACCCGCGTCCACTCACGTGCTCCATCGGCTGCGTTTTGTGGACGAACAGCCGTTGGCTGCCCCTAGACATTCCTCCATATGTTCGGCATGACTCACCGCTTGTTTGGTTTCTGACCGCGCGCAGTACAAGGTCATCTATGACAGGCTGATCAAGATTTTCCAGGAGCGCCCGCGCGATGACTGGAAGAAGCTGATTGTGTTCAGCAAGCAGTGGACGCAGCATTCCAGTGGCGTGTTTGGCAGGTAAGAGCTCCATGCATGCATGCATACATGCAGTGCCGCATGCGAGGTCCTTCTGGCGGCCATCCATGCAACCGCGCGCACGCCAGCCGCATGACGATCCACATATCATGTGCATGATGTGCGTGCATCTGCTTGCATCGTGTGCCGATTCGCTGTCATCATTTACGTCTTAATAGGCGTGGACTTCATGATAGGTAGCAGTTTAGTGCGTAGGTAAAGCTCTGGTGCGTGCACGCCAACTGCATGCTTCCCTGCGGCGCTGCCTACAACATCCCATACGTCAGGGGTTGCCTTCAGCCCCTTTGTCATTGCCTCCTGCATTGTCTCCAACCGCCAGCGAGCTCGTCTGGCGTCATGGCTGCCTCCCATAACTCACACACTCCCTCCAGTCCTTCACCCATCCACACACGCCCACCTCTCTCCGTAGCACATCCATGCGGCCTGCCTCCTTGACACGTTCGCGCTGCCCTGGTGTTCCCCGTTGCTGTCAGGATCAAGGAGCTCGCGGATCAGGAGGAGAATGTGGATAAGAAGATGGCGATGAGGAGGCTGTTCAGGGCGCTGCAAAATGTAAGAGTGGCATTGCATGGTGGTGCATGCATGGTACCACTCACAAACAGTACGTACTGCATGTACTGCAACGCATGTCGGAGCACGAAATCATCGAGTGACACGGTGTGGTGGTCCCGAAGGTGCCTGTGGCTGTACATTGCATGCCTGTGCCCTCACATGTGCAGCGTGAGGCTGAAGGCGTGGTGCTGTGTGAAGCCTTGATTGATTGATTTACTGTACATCACTTGGCCGTTCAGGCCATGCATGGATAGGGTTAGTGGACATGGAAGTGTGTGGGGTGGATGGTGCTGCGAGCGTGTGTGTGAAGTCGTGTGCTGCAACCGAACCGTACTGCAGGTGGCGGACGAGCTAGGGCGGTACAACAACGTGCTGTCCAAGTTCCGTGACGCTGCAGATGATGAGTGGGACGCGATAGTGGCCGTGAATCGTGCTGACCTCCAAAAAGGCTTCTTTGAGCACATGCAGTGCCTCATCGCAGCAGCCAGGGTGAGTGCTGCCAGCATCAGACAGTGGTGAGAGAAGACCAACACTGACTGGCTTCTGTGAATTGTGCAAGGGTTAGACTGCCTTGATTCCTTGCCCCCAGCTGCTGGCTGCTGCTTGTCGTTGCGGCACTGTCAGCAGCTGTACAGTGTGTCTGCTGATGTTATGGCACTGCAGTGTTTTGGTCTGGGTTGTACGGTGCAGTTCAGTGCAGTGCTATGCCGCAAGGACGCGACTAGGTACCATCAGAACCTACCTAGGTCTCAAAATTTTAAGTCCACCAGCCCAACCCAAACCCACCACCCCATGACCCTATCATAGTTACTACAGAACACTAGTACAAGGTATAAGAGCAGTCTGCACCGGCGCCATTCTGTGCATGCATGTTGGGTTCGCACGCAGAAGCGTGTCACAAAACGCCAACGAGTTGCGTCAGTTGTGAATGCCAGGCACAGTGCCAAGGCCAGACGTTTGCAGCTGTGGCTGGTGTCTTAGGCTTCTG
>BDDA01000170.1:132324-167237 GCA_001662385.1 Chlamydomonas asymmetrica | reverse complement strand
TGCCACATGGCACAATGCGTTACCAGGTGTGCCCCCCCCCCCCTTGCGAGAGCATCTTGCCACCGGCCTGATCCCCTTTCCCCCTCATTCCCGAGCATGTGGCAGCAGAGGCGCAGCAAGGCAGCAGCAGCGGTGCTGCTGGCACGTATACCACATGCGCTTAAATAAACACATGCGAGTACAACAACATGCACTGGCGGGTGCGCAGCAGTTTCAACTTCGAATTTGCGATTGCCTGGAATCTTCAACCCAATGAATAAACCTGGCCCTTGGTCAACCACTACTGAGCAATTTGGCCTGCCAGTGCTGACACGCCTCCCGCCCCCCAGTTCAGCCAGCCTGCTCAAGCAGCCAGCCAGTGGACGCAGACCCTGTATGGGATACTGCCGGTGCCTTCATCCCAGTAATGGAGGTTACCAAGCCAGCCAGCAGCTAGGCATGCACATCGCTGCAGGTCGGGCGGGCATCGTGACCGCCGCCGCCGCCCTCAAGCGCGGCCCGGAAGGCCGCCGGCAGCAGCGGGATCATGTCCCCCGCCAGCACGCTGCGGCCGTGGCGCTGGTACGCGGCAAGGGAGGCGCCGCGCATCACACTGCAGGCCGCGTATGCCGCCAGCGCCACCGCGCCCACGCCGGAACCACCACCACTGCCTCCGCTGCCGCCGCTGCTCTCCCGCAGTTCCCCCTCAGAGATGTGGCGGTGCTTATGAGCCCAGCACAGAAAGGCAGCCAGCGTGCCTGCAGGGCATGCATGCAGCAGGTATGCATCAAGTTGCGGAGCTGGCGAGCACATGATTCCAGTCAACAGCAGGCTGGCGATGACATGCGATGGGCCATGCTGAGGAGTGTGTGGAGGCATGCAGGAAACAGCTGTGCGGGGGCATGCAGGAGTAGGCCAACATGCGGTGCGGCAACAGCGGGCCGGTATCACGGCACAACGTGCATCTTGGCACGCACATCGACGCTTGCTTGCGGCGTGCTCATATGACGCTTTGGGACTCAAGCAGCGTTGCATCACCCCATCAATGCCAGCCTGCTGCTGGTGTTGCTGAGTGTTCACCATGCGTTGTGCGCTGCCTCCTCACCTGCCAGCACATCGCCCTGGCCGCCGCAACGCCGCAACGAGCCCTCCTGCTCGCACACCAGCACCTGCACCCCCCGCACCGGGCCGGACGGCCCGCTGCGTGTGCTTGCAAGGGGGGTGGCGCCATCGGCGCCGCTAGCTGTGGGAGCAGGCCCCGCCGCCGCAGCTGCTGGCTGAGCCGTAACGGTCGCAGTGGCCGCGCTGCTGGTGCTTGTGTTGGTGAGCGACACAATGTGATCGGTCGGGCCCTTGGCGATGATGACGGGGCCGCCATACGCTGCACACAAGCGTTGAGCAGGCAGAACGAAAGCAAGCGAAGTCAGTTCAGGTCTACATCGCCATTCGTGTTGGTTGCCTTTTGCCCGTTGATTGATGCACTTCGAAGATCCAGCACGCTGCACGGTACGCAGATGCACACCGCACAATGCATGCGGAAGGACTAACAACCTTACTTTGGCATGCACTCATGCCTTGATTGGCACATGCATGCGTGAGTATGTCACATTTGTGAATGCAGCATCAGCTGCTTGACTGCAGTGGAGGTAGCACCAGACGTGTTGGTGCTATGAGGCGGCGCATCCTCACCTGCCGCGATGGCGGGCGCATGCTCCTGCCAGTGCGCCCCCATGCGGCCGGGCAGCTGCAGCCCCACCGCCGCCGCAATCCTGCCCAGCTCGGCCACGTTGGGTGTCATCACGCAGCGGTCGTATCCCGCCACCAGCTCAGGCCGCTGCGCAACACAAACACAATTCACCGCACTGTACCACACTGTACCGCAATGCAACGTACTGTATTGTCATCACGCACCGTCAGTTAAACACAATGACAGGTACCGTATCGGGATGTACGGTAAATCGGTAATAATGCAAGAGTGTGGCAAGAGTGTGGCGCGTTGAGCAGGCTGTGTGTTGCAGCACAGCCATGTAAGAAGGGCCAACACGAGCGTACGCAGTACAGTAGTAAACCAATGCGATAGCAAGGAGCAACCCGCGACACGGCACACGACACCCCTTGCCATGTTGAAGCCAGCCAGTATCAGGGCGGTGCGAATGGTGCGTTGTTGGCATGGCATCTCCCAGATCACAGCCGTTGTACCGTATGTCGGTACTTGCATGCTGACATATGCATGCAGTAGTCCTGTCATGTCATGACTCAACCGCACGCGTAACCGTCGTGCCTGCCCCCGCTCATGTGCTCCGATGTGTCCCCAACGCTGCCCCCTTTGGCCTCATCCTCACCTTGGCCACGATGTGGGTCAGCGCCGAGCCATCCACCAGCAGCGGTATGCCCGCCTGCCGCGCCGCCGCCATCATGCGCGCCGCCGCCGCCGTCGCCAGCGGGTCATCCCCCAGGCCCGGCCCCACCACCAGCACGCTCGCCTTGACCACCCAGGGCGCCAGCGCCGTGGCGGATGCAGCTGCGGGGCCGTCCGCTGAGGCCACTGCCTGGCCACCCATGAACAGCCGCTGCTGCTTCTGCCCGGGTGTGGATGCTGACGTGGACACGCCTGTTGTGTAATGATTGCAGCAACGGTCGTGACACTCGTGTGCATGCGCAGCTGCATCAGGACACACTAGCTTCTCATGCAACATACAATCATCACGAGATTACATTGCATATGCACATGAGCAGCATCACACCGCAAACTGTGAGCGGCAAGCAAGCAGGCATGACGTGCTGTGTCTGCCATGAAGCATCCGAATCGCTTAAGATCTTGGGCAAGAGCATAAACCCTGACCAAGACCTATGGCAAGCAATGCTGGCACTACCAACGAGGCACAAACCGTCTGCGTTGGCTGGTCTGCGCTGGCTGATTAGCGAATGCTTACCAGCAGTATCATGCCCATCGTGATGCAGATCTCCCATGAGATCCAGATCTGCTTCAGGGAGGTAGGGCAGCACCATGAGCTCAGGGCTCAAGGCCTTAATGACCGGCGCGGCGGACGGCGTGCAGATCACGTACGCCATGTCAGCGCCCGCCTGCAGGCGACATGGGGATGTGATGTGATGGCCCCGCCACATACACACACAGCACAGCACAACAACCACAGCGCAAGGCAGCGCAGCGGTCACGTCAGCGTTGCGTGCAGCACAATGACCCGCTGAGTCAGGCAGCAAAAGGGCCTTATGCATGCCGCATCGCGATGCCGCATGCAGCACTAATGCAATCTGGTGAGTGGGTAGTGTGAGCGTCGCAGCAGTGCACATATGGGTGTCTGTGCGTGTATGCGTGCGTTAAGGTAAGAGTTCCGTGGGCCATGAGTTCCATGGGGTCATGTGTGCGTATGCTATATGCCCGGGTGGTGTGCATGTGCGTGTGTGTGAGGGTACAGGTGTGTGTGAGGGTGGGGGAGGGGGGCAACCGTCAACCTGTGAGGCGTGTGCATGTGCGGGTGTGCAGGCCAGCAGGTTCATTCACCCATGCGACCACTCACCCGCAGCGCCGACATGGCGGCGAAGAAGGGTGCGCCCGTGTACTCCCGGCAGCCTCCCACCACCGCCACCTTGCCGGCCTGGCCCTTGTAGCTGGAGCCTGCCAGACACACGTGAAGGGGGGCAGGACCATGTTGGAAGTGACTCTATCCATGGCATCCACTCCATGTCCATGCTGATGCCCACTGACCAACGGGTTGACATCAAGGTGCGCGGACCCGTATGCACACGCGCGCTGGTGGATGCAAATGCCACAGGCTGCTGAGACAGGACTTAGGCATCAGGCAGCACATGATGCAGCACTTGCAACTAAGCCAGGAAATACGGTTGTTCCTCTTAGGCGGGGAATGCGCCTGTGTTGTGTGTGCAGGAAGTTACGCCTAGTTGAGCTGTGCAGTTAAGCGTGATATGGCCAGCCAGTGACCTGACACGACTCACTTGAAAGCGCTGGTATAAACTGCTGGAAGCGCTCCAACAGTTCTGAGTGGGACAGCGTGGGCGTAACAACGTGCAAGGGCGCAGCGCTTGTAGGCGCCTGCGCCTCGGCTGCCTGGCCTGACATGCTGGCACGAAGAGCGAGCCGCGATACCTGTCAAGCACACTGATTGCACCAGTTCAACCGAAAGGTCCTTTCCACACACCAACCTGCAATGCTTCCACACTGCGCACTCCAGAAACCCTCACAACCGTGCAGCAGCGTGCGAACGTGCTGTTGTGTTTTCTTAGTAAGCGAGCTGTGTCAGTGGTATGTTAAGCTGTATAAACCAGTGAGCGTTGGCTTTGTGCAGGCGCACCTTTGAGACGCTGCTGACGTTCAGAGCGCGGACCCAGCAGTTGACGCTTCGTGCGGCTCGCCCGCCAGCTTGCCGCTGGCACCGCCACCCGGCTTGCACCTGACCCACCAGCGCGCCTGAAAGCCAGTGGCTGGTTACAAAACCTTGCATCAAGGTCGCGAGTCAAAGCTGGGCGCACCTTCCACTGCAATCTCGCGGTACCGATGGCGATGGCTGGTTACGGTGTGGGCAGGGGTCTAGAGGTCTAGGAGTAGGAGGTAGGTCTAGGAGTAGTACCTACACCACCATCTGTCCACAAGACACTCCCAGTGCGAGGAAAGGTACCACAAACCGATTTTTGGTGTGCAGTGTGGCGACGTCCGGATGAATGCCGTTGATGCGCCCTGCGTGTCGTGCTGACACCGCACTGCAATGATGCCGGGCTGCGGGCAGCGTGTCCAAGGGCGCGCACCAACAACATCCGCCACTGGCCCACTTAACCGGCGCTCAAAACCTCCCCACACAGTTTTCCCAACATCCGCCTGGCACGTGCATGCATTGTCACAGTGCCACGCGCTCCCGCCTGGCCCACCTGGCCCGCCTGGCCCGCTCCCGCCTGGCCCGACACCGCAGCGCTCTGGCAACGCACCACATGCGAGTGTGCAATCGTGCACCTGTTTGGCCATGTACTTCTTAACTGCCACGTGACCTGGCCGCACCATTTCTGGCAGCTATCACTGTATGCACACCCTTGCTTGTCCCACAGACGGGGCATGTGCCAGGGGTGCTAACCCTGACTCCTACACCAGGGTAAAGCAAGGTGTGCGATGCCTTGAGAGGGTCACACAGGTCACGCTGCTGCTGCTGCTGTAAGAAGAATTCACGAGAGTCACTCACAGTCCAGCAGGCTGGCTGCGGCAGCACATTTGCGTGTTGCTGCCTGCAGGTGGGCACCAGGCCTGCTGTGCGGTGCACGCACGCTGCCTGGGCGCGCGCATCGCCACGCGCTGATCCTCGCACACCTTCCCTCGCACACACGTATTGCGCCGGGTGTTACACTTGACACTTCACGGAGTTGTCCCGTTTCATGGACATACACATGTTATACCTTTGCAACGGGCTCTGTGGCAGGCAAGGCCGAGTGAGTGCGCACCACATCGACCGCCACACAAGACGCTACTACTGTTGTACATACAGCGCTACCACTACATCGACGAGAAAGCAAGCAACACAACCGTCCCTGCACTGGCTAGAGGGCTTGCATGCTACTTGCGGTGCCGTGTTATTGGCCATTGACAGCTATGTGTAGCCTGTAGCCTACTACTAGCCGTAACTACACTTGGTAAGTCTAAAGGCATCCGCGCAGTATGCGGTGTGAGGTCCAGGCCTCTTCGGGGTCCCGAGTGTTAAGTAGGAAGGTGGCACAGACGGACGCCGGCCAAGAGGGGGGAAGGGTGGCGGCGGGGGCAAACCCAGTGAGTCGTCAGCCAGGGAGGCGGCAGAGGAGGAGTGATGTGCAAGCGGGTGTGTGTGGATGCCTCCTGTGCGTGAGCGTGTACCGTACCAGCATTAAGATTGTCTTATCTTATCTTGCATTGCATCAGCATAGATCCAGTAATCGCCCCATCCCCCACGTACACGCGAAATGCAGCGGCAGGACCCGCAGTGGTCCATCCGACACAGGTAATGCCGCTTGATCCGCTTGCCATGCGACCGCGCTGCGCACTGCACCAGGACCCTCCACCGCAACACGCAAGGTGCCCGGTGCGCCAGGTGCCAACGGTCGCACCCTGCAGGCCATGAGGGAATGATGCTGCTGCAGCTAGGCGGATGCGCAGGTAGCAATTTCATGACGCACGCGCGTATGCCACTAACCCCCCCATTCGTACCGCACACCGCAGCAGTACGTACGGGAGACACGTAATTGAGTGACAGCGCACAGTCACAGGAAGGACGCAGCAGTGCCGCCAGGCAGTGTAGTGCAAGCGGTAGCGCTGGTGAGTGAGTGGGTGGTATTGCAAGGCCCGAGCGAGCCAAAACGAGGTGAACGAAGTGAAATTTAACACGGTGGTGGCCGCCGCATGGCGTGGCTCCCCATGTACAGTGGCACGTCACACGTGGACATGGCATGGCTCTTGGTGCGGCGGCCAGCAGTAACGTCGCCGCCAAGGGCTGAACCCTGCTGTGTGCTTGTGCAGGGCTGCGGGTGCAGCAGCAGCGCAACCACACGCAGGCCCAGCTGCGCCCGCAAGTGATGTATGCGCACACAAAAGGCGCTCCTGCCATTGCATGCATGGGATTATGGGGTGTGCTGAACGCGCACGTAAGCACAGCGCAGTGCGTCTTTTTTAACGTTTTTCAAGGAGGTACATTCTAACTGAAATGCTGCACCCGGTCCTTCCCTGCCGTTCATGCTTGCAGTCAAAGGGTGCTGCAATCAACTCGCAGTCTGATGGCCTGCGTCGTACTATGGCACCTTGCTGGCCCCGCAACGCCAGCAGCGCTGCTGTGGCCTGCTGTAACCCGGAACACCCGGCGCCGTGCCGGTCAGTGCAATGGCATAGCCCCCCTTGCAGATTCGCAGGCATGAGGCGGGTACAGCAGCAGAAGTACCAACGGCAGTGCAGCCCCAGTCCTGGCACACACATGAGGCCGCAAGGAATGGGGAAAAGTGTCTACTGACAGCGTGTGTGTGTGTGCGCCTCAGGGGGGTGGGTGCGCCGCAGGCGTGACCGCGGCGGGGCACACGCGGGTGAGCTTGTGGGAGAGCTTGAGCGGGCAGGCAAAGCAAGGGCAACGAATGCGGTTATGGGAGGGAGACACCGCAAGCCCGACAGCGGGCGTGCCCGTGCAGCTCACATCAAGCATACCGGTCATCATTTTATCGTCATGGATAAGCACGCGGGACGCACAGCGCGACCGGGGCCGCTGCACCAGGGAGGGTGGTGGCTGATCACACCGCCACCATCACCACCACCCCTCTGGCGGAGGCCTGCTCCAAGATCGGGGCCATGACCTTGGCCAAGGGCAAGCGCAGCATGTGCACAGGGAGGGGGGGGGGGTCGCAAGCAAGCGCTGCCTGCAGAGCCCCCGCCCCCCACATAGAAAGCCACATGGCACAGCACCGGCCAGGGTGCAAGTGTGCAGGCTAATGCGCATGCGAGGAACATTCAGGCTGTCTGCTGCGCGGATCATCGTCAAAAGAGCCTTGTTCAGCAGTGTTGTCCGTACACACATGACGACATGACGTTATTACCCCTATGTGGTTCTAACAAACGGGTGTGAGAGCGGTTTGCGTTTGGCGCCGCTTTCCCTGCCCACCTATTTCGCAGCGCATACAACCACGATGCAGGCGCCAACTGGTGCCTCTATCAGCACACGGTCATGGGAAACACGCCACGAGACATACTGGTACCGTAAGTGCTTTCATAAGGTGAGGGCATGAGCGGGGAACTGAAGGCATCACAGGCAATGAGCCATCATGCGCCTGTCAATTGATCCGAGCAGCTCAACGCACACCCCTTATGGAAGCAACAATATCACGAATGGGGGCCACAGCGGCAAAAACAGGGCGAGGCGCGAGCGAGACGGCACACTGCTAGCGCAGCGCAGAGGGCTGCTTGTCAAAACCGTGCAGAAGGTGCAAAATGTGACGAGAATGGGCTTGGGGCAAGGGAGGGTGAGGGGTGAGGAGGGGCGATATCCGGCGCAGCATCTAGCCCCCCGCTTATCGGGGCGCTGCAGTGCGCCGCCCGCACCTGCGGGCAACAGGCGGCATGGCGTACATGCCAGGGCGCACACAGTTGCGCAGTGGGCGAAGAAACTTCCAAATCTGTGGGAGGCATCGCCGCGATCAGTGCTTTGGCAGCGCATGAGCAAGCGCCACTACTGGGTGCATACACCGCCACGGTCTTTCCTGCCAGCGCAACAACTGCACCGGTTCAGGCCCTCATGACATCGTGGTAGCGCCTGTGAAGCCTCATCCACTACCGCCTAGGGCTAGCATGCGCCCCATTGAAAACAAGGTGCAACAAACAAACAGGCAATGCAGACGGAGACACGCGCACACAGCCCGGGAGCGGCAACGGTAAGGTCATGATGACAGCCTAGCAACTGACTGACCAGGCTGGAACCGCTGTTTCCAGGCGGCGCAAACGCCTCTCGCACAACTTCAACTCGTTCACTCAACCGCACACAACACAACACGTTATGACACAACGACACATTTTGGTATTTTCCATGCACACAATGTGCCGAGGAGCGTTATGGGCAACACACGAGCGAGCACGGAGGTGAATGCGGCCCCCCTATGACCTCACCCGCATGCCCCACCCCACAAACACAGCAAGCGCAAACCAAGCCCAACCCAGGGTTGCCAACTGTTTCCAGCAAGATGGCCCTGGGCATTAGTAATTGGGTGTGCAAGCACCGCTGCCGCAGGCGCCCTGCCTTCCCCAGGCTTGACCGCTACCACCACCACAAAGACACAATCAACAATCATACGACAATGTAACTGCCAGTACCCCTGCGAGTGTGCGTTCATGTTTGTCATTCAGATGCGCATTGTGGGCAGAGCACAGCCTTGCAAACAGGCCAGGCGCGTGATTGTCTGGTCGCATGCAAGTTGCAGCGGATGTGCCCGATGCACATGACGGGGCACCACACACACCACACGGTGGCAGGTAGACCACTAGGAGCTCCTAGCAGAGGAGTACCGCGCGTATCCAGGCAGGCAGAGGAGTACCGCGTATCCAGGCAGGCAGAGGACTACCGCGCGTATCCAGGCAGGCAGAGGAGTACCGCGTATCCAGGCAGGCAGAGGAGTACCGCGTATCCAGGCAGGCAGGCAGGCAGGCAGGCAGGAAACAAGCCGGTAGCCTTGATCTCCGCTTGCACACACACATGTGGACATTGTAACGTGAGCAGTGTGGGAGCAGGGGGCCCTCGCAGCACAGCGTGACGCGCGCGTAGGGGGCCATGCAATGGGAATAGCTAATCTCAAAATCCTCGCCGGGCACCCTTGCATTGCAGCCTGGGGTCCCTCACACGGCGCCAGTAGCTCCAACGAATGCGCGCTAGCGCTCTGCTTCTGGCGCGTACAGGTGCACATGCAGGTAGCTAGCGCCTACGCCATGCCCTGCGAGCGGACTTGAAAGATCCATAGGTGTCAAATTCCAGGCTTTTGCATGAGAAGACACAGTAAAATGAGTTGTGCATTCACTGCATGTGCACCTGCTGCCAAAGGCGCCCGGGCAGGGCGCTCGCTTAACCTCGCCACCACCAGCGGGAAGAGCAAAAGGCGAGTAAACGCAGTGGACAAGACAAGTAAGACATCAAGAGAGACGAAGCGTGCAGTCATGTGAACTTGCAAAAGAGCAAAACCACATCGGTATGCGAGCAGAACGGGGCATGCACTGCGAATGAGCTACGAAGGCATGCGATCATGTGATGCTTGTTCAGCAGCCTGCAGTCACAGTAGCAGCAGCTGGCACAGCCTCGCACGTATATCTCGCCCCCCATGCCGGGAGGGGATGTCGTTCATATGCTGTTGCCCATAAAACACGCCTCCAGCGCGTGACTTAAAGACTAATTGCTGCTACCGGTCGGCTTGACATAACGATGCATCGAGCAGCACACGACATAGCCGGGCGCGTATGTGAACATGCACCATCGTCTAGGGGGCGGGGACACTTTGGTAACGATTAAGACTTGAGAGGCAATTTGCAATGAAGTGGTCAGAAGGGACAAGGGCAAGCGCAGATAGCAAGGCAGCCAACAGCAGGGCGGCGATGCCAGCCGTGCGGGTGCTGCAATGCGCAACCAACAGACGTGTTGGCCAGGCGTAGCGTGGGTTCAGCGCAAGGCAGCGCTCGCCCCCTGCAACGAGGCCTTCCCCGTCCGATCCCTGTAAGCCATGCATGCATGGATGATGAATGCATGCCTAGCATGCAGCCTACAGGGGGGCAGCAGGGGAAAGGCGTGCACAAGCAACACCTGCATGCCTACTGCTGCCTGCCCCTGCTGGGGGGCTGCTGGCAGGGCTGTAGCGCGCTCGCCAAGCCGCCAAGGATGCGGTATGGCTGCTGCTGCTGCAACCCACTGCCAAGCGACTGCTGGCCGCAGCGCCCGTTGCTGCCCAACATGCCCACGGCACGCAACACCCGGGCGCCCACACACACAGTGCGTCCACCGCTACCAGTGGCAGCGGCAGCGCTCACGGCTGTCTTATCCCAAGGCGTGGCCGCCGCCACCGGCAGTGACAGCAGCCTGCCACCGTTATCGTTGCTGCTGACGACACTATCACCCAACGCGGCCGCGTCAGCCAGCGTGCACGGCGCAGCCGCTGCTGCTGCCGTAGCAGCGGCCACGGCCGGTCCCTTGACTTGTTGGTGGCGGAGGTCTGCTGGTGGCAAGCACTTGGTCTTGGTGGTGCGCAGCAGCCCAGCCCAGGCCCGCTCGGCGGCTTGGAGGTCCATCTTGCTGTCCACTGCCATGCAGGGCACGCCAACAGACGGGGACCCCAATTCCGGCTGCAGCAGCTGCTGCTGCTTGTACTCCAGCATTCGCTGCTGCCTGTGCCGGTGCGCAGCCGCGCGGGCAGCGGGTGTGGTGCTGCCGTCGCCTCCGGCCGCCGCCGCCGTTGAGGGCGCTGCAGGCGCTGCTGCTCCTTCCCGTCCATCTGCCTCCGCCTGCTGCTGCGGCGGCGGCATTGCAGATCCCTGCGTGGAGGCAGCGGTGGCGACCGCCACAGCCGCCGCAGCAGCACTCCAGGGCGAGCAGCTCAGCAAGCCATTAGCCGCCTCTGCCTTCGACCCAACATCCAGGTCGCACCGCTCGGAGAACGCGCGCCGTGCAGTCACCAGCACGTTCCCCCCGGCCGACGATGCCGCTGCTGCAGATGTACCAATGGCCGTCACTGCCGCGGAGCTGCCGGCAGGTGCTGCCGGCAGGTGGTGGAAGCTGTGCTGGGTGTGGGGGCTGAGTCCAGGGAGGGAGGAGATGCTGAGGGATGCGACCCCGCCGCTCATCAGCTCTCCCCCTGGAGCTGCCCCCGAGGCTGTAATGGTGGTGCTGGTGAGGGGCTTGCTCTCCTGGCGGCGGGGGCGCCACTTGGTGATCATCGCCGCCGCCTCCCTCCACGGCGGCAGCGTGAGCCCGCGCTCCTTGAACGCCGCGCCCATCTCGCCGCACAGCACCTCCACCAGCAGCGGCAGCCGCTCCGCCGCGCCCACATACACCTCGGGCAGCGCCGCCAGCACCGCCTCGTAGCGCGGCGTCGGCGAGGACACCTCAAACTGCTGCCGGAAGGACGGGTCGACGATGATCGTTCCGGGCAGCAACCACGCCAGCCGCGTGCGCTCGTCACAAGCGGGCAGCTGCTGCTGCTGCTGCTGCTGCGTGCTGCCTGAGCCGAGCAGCCTGATGCTGCTGCCACTGCTGCTGCTCCTTTGTGAGTGCGTTGTGCTGCTGTTGGGGTTCAGGCTGAGGGTGAGGCCGCTGGCGGCGGCGCCGCCGATTTTCCGGCCGCTGCTGGCGCCGCTGCTGCCGCTAGCAGGCACAGCAGCCGTCGGGCCGCTGCCGACCTCGGCCAGCGGCTCATCAAGCTGTGTGGCGTGAGCAGCGCTTGCCGCCACAACGCTCACGTTTGCTTCCTCACGCACGAGCTCAGGCAGCGGGAAGGGCTGCCCCGCGGCCGCATCATCGCTGCTGCCGCCGCTGCGCTGGTGCGCCAGCGGGGCGCGCAGTGCGACGCGCAGGAAGCTGTGGCGCAGGTTGCGCAGGCACTCGCCGCCGTGGCCGCCGCCCAGTGCCACCGCCTCGGTCACGGCCAGGCCCGGCACCTGCAGGTACTCCGCCAGGCGCTCAGCGATGAGCACCATCCCGCTGTGCTCCTCCTCCGCACTAGCGTTAAGAGAGCCTGCTGCGGAAGCGATGGAGCCGCAGGCAGCAGCAGCGGCTGGGTTGTGACAGTGCGGCAGGTACGCCGGCAGCGCGTAGCCGCTGTCGGAGGCGGCCGCCACACGCACCGCCGAGGAAGGTGCGGGGGGCCGCCCGGCGAGGGTTCCGTTGCGGCTGGCGGCGGTGGGGAGCGGCCCCATCAGCGCCTGCATGACCTGCACCTCGGCTGCCAGCACGGGGTGTGACAGCAGCTTCACCAGCGCCTCCAGATCCGCATAGGGCGACGGCGGAGCGGGCAGCGCGCTAGCCAAAGCACCACTGGGTGCTTGCCTGGCTCGACTGCCATCCACGTTGCTATGGTGGAGGCCGATAGGCAGTGAGGCAGCACGTTGCATAGACACCAGCGTGGCAGACGCAGCGATGGACGCGGCAATGCTGCCTTGATGCTGTGTAGGTGCCTGCCCGCTGGCGGGGCCACCGGTTGACATGCTGGCAAAAGCACCAGTGGTGCACGGATAGAAGCCCGCCATAGCTTGCTGACCCTGCTGGGAAGCATGCTGGTGGGTGCGAGAAAACGAGGAGGTGTGTTTCAAGGATGCGATGCGGCGTGCGTTTGAACTGCATGCTGAGGACAGCTCCTTCAGCACGCTGGACGACACGCAGTTCCCCTGGATGGTGACCTTGCGCAGAGTAGGGCTGAGCTTGACAGCAGCAGTGAGCGCCAGCGCTCCCGCATCACCTGAACGTTTCAAACACGCACAAGGTTACGAGGTCAGACCTAACCACGACCGCAGCCTCGGGCAAGCTTTTGCGCATTCAAGAAAACAGCTCAAGGTAAGCTTCAACGACAACAGCTGCTGTGACACAGTTTCACGTTTATGAGGGTGAGGTTGGTGCACCCACTCACGTATTTGGTTTCGCCCCAGGTGCACCTCCGCCAGGTCAGGCAATAGGACGAGCAGCTCAGCGAGTGCCTTGACACCCTCGTCGCCTATCAGGTTGCTTGTCAAGTCAAGGATTTGCAGGTGGCGGCACTGCCGCAGTCCTACCCCAAGCTCTCGAAGGCCTGCGTAATGTCAACGGTTAAAATGACAGGTGGGGGTAAGGGAACAGCCGAACGCGCTTAGGCACCGACTATCGCCCCAACACGCTGCAAAGAGAAGCACCAAAAGACAGTGGTTAGCCAGCCACTCACCTTCATCCTTGATAGAGCACGCTGGCAAGCCAACGACGCGCAAGGATCCGGCATGGCCACTGGCCCTGTCACTGACTTTGAGCAGGAAGGCAGCCAGCGCGTGGCAAGCATCCACACTCAGGGGTTGTTTTGCCACGAACAGTACTTTGCAAGGGGCTGCCAACTGGGTTGCCAAGTGCAGGTCCAGCGGCTGGAGGCCTGATGACGGTAGCACCACCCCGTCACAGAAAACGTTGCACGAAACCCCAGGCCGAAGGGAAAACCCAGGCAGCTCTGAGATGGGCATGTCGCCACTGCTAGCCAGGTCATCAAGGAACGCCTGGTCGGAAGCGGGGTCGGAGGTATTGGCTTGCACGGAAGCGCCCTCCTCGCCTGCTAGCACAGCTGCCGCCAGCCGCTCCTGGTTGGGATACAGCGCCGAGCGCTCGCTGGTGAGGGGCAGCACGTGCTGCTGGCACTGCGCGGCCTGGGATCGCGCCGAGGCTGAACCGTGTGGAGAGGACTGGTGCAGCATGAGGTTGGAGGCGCGGCGGCTGCGTGCGCTGGCGCTCGCAGAGAGGCGCACCAGCAGCGAGTGCGCCGAAAGCTCTGAGGCCGACGCGGGCGCCGCAGCCGCGATGCACCCGGGGACGTGGCGACCTGCGGTGCCCCCCACCGGCACTGCGCCAGCAGCCTCTGCCGCCGCGCGGGCTTGACCGAACGAGGTGGGTAAGTGTGAGCCAACGCACGCTAACAGTCTGCTGATGTCATTAATGCTGCCGTTGGACAGCTGCGAGGTTCCGCCCGGCTGCTGCACGGCGCCTGCGGCTGATGAGTGAGCGAGGGTGGTGTCGCGCCCCAGCAGCACGTCATGGCTGAAAAAGTTGGGCACAAGGATAGCGCCGGCCTTGTTGCAGTTGGCCGAGCCCTGCAAAAGCGCTGCATTTAAATCCAGGCCCTCGGTCGTGCCTTTGCAGCTCAGGCTGCGGGAGGCCCAGGCTCCGCACTGCTGGGACGCAGAGTGGCTGGATTGGGAGGAGGAGGTGGTGTTGCCTCTGTGGCTTGTGGAAATGCCTCGCCGGCTGCGGCTTGCTGCGCGGCCATTGAGCATCATGCCCTGAACATCATCGTCGCCTTCCTCGTCCCATGCTGGCATAAGAAAGTCAACGCTGTCCAGCAGTGTGTCCTCATCGATGCCTTGCTCCATACCGCAGCTGAAGTCCTGTTGTGTCTGACAGCAGCTGCCCGCCTTGACCATACTGTGCGGCGTGAGGCTCAACTGCTGAGACTGCGGCTGATAGTGCTGCGGAAGGCCGGCGGACGAATTGTGAAGGAGCGACCCGTTCGCCTGCTGCTGTGGGTGTTGCGGAGGGTGCATGCCCTGTAGCAAGGTCCTGGCAGGCAGCCATACATAGCAAGGCAGCAACGCAGTGTGTCAGTGACGGCCTGGTGACGGGGTGCTTGCGTGTCCAGGAGGCGGCCGGAACATCCAACAGTCGACCACCCTGGACCTGTGTCCCAAGCTGGTCCATCACTAACAAAACAGCCCTTTGAGTGTTTAGGAACGGTTTGCTGGTAAGCATTGTACTGGAAACTGTTAAAGGGTGATGGGCTGAGGGGCCATATGGGGGGGATCACTGAGGCCGTTAAAAGCCCAGGAGCAGAACCCAAGCCGAATTGACAGCACTAACACCACGCGGAGGTCCATTAAAGGGTGGCTAGGCACATTGCAAGGGCGTGCCACGGTCCCGCGCTGCCTCGCAAGAGTCGGGCAGCAGGAGGCTGCCTTGTTTGAGCAGGTGCCCACGCACGGGCACACAGGAAGAGAAAGGAAGAGTGTGTCTAGCCATACAAAGAGAATCCGCGAGCCAGGCGCGGTCTAAAGCTTGCGACCCGCACGCAATTGGGTGAAAACTCTCCAAACTCTCAGACTCACAAGATACAATAGCCGAAACTGCAGCCCCACGCGAAGAAACACTAGAATACTAGAAGCAACAGAACTGGTATGAGCAGGGAGCCTCGCCACACGAACAGCGGTGCACTCTGCAGCTAGCCGGCGAAGCAACTTTTGACCAGCCGTCCTGTCGACGAGGCCGCCTCTCCCATACGCAGCGGACGAAGCAACTGAGTATGCTCACCTTCTCCGCTACGCCAGGAGCTCCAACATCTCGCACTCTGCCCAGGAAGAATTGAGGATGCAGCCTCACAGGATGTCTGTATATGCTCGAGTAGGAGAACAAACAGGAGGACCACGGAGACCCTCTCTATACAGAACTACTATTCACGGTGAAACCAATCGGCGGGTTGACGCGGGCGCGAGTCAAGACTAAACTGCCGCCCTGCTGCGCACATGCAGCCTCCTGCGCACAGGGCGTCCTGCGCACATGGGAGAGTGGGAGTCCGAGCCAGTACATCACAAAAAAGGTTGGAGCACCTGTGGCTCAGCCTGTATTCAAGCTGAGTGCGTGCCCCGTCAACAGGTTGAAAATGTGCACCTGGCTGGCCGGTGAGCCAACGCCCCCGACGGCCTTCGCTTGCTTGTTGCAAGCACGCTTGCCCAACCGTTGTGTGGGCACCTGCTCACTACTTGAGTGATTGAGTCCCTGGCTGATTTTTGCCAGCAAAGCTCTCCGCACCTGGCGTATACAACAGCCCATTTGAAGCAGGTGAGCTCAGCACGTGAGCTGGTGGTGCCCAGTTGCGGGTGGTTAAAGGTGCAGAGTTTTGCCTGACGAGCATGGTGTAGCCACCCAAAACCCAGATTCACGAGACTTTCACGGTCTTGAAGCTTTTACACAATATAAGCCTGGCCATCCTGCTGCCACGAGGGTCACAAGCCGCACACGTCCAACCGCCGATGAACGCATTCACCCATTGCTTCCCTCCCACCTCCACGGCCTGCTCAGTCTAGCTCATCCGCAAGCGAGGCCAGCGCAAGCAAACGAGGCTTCAGGCGCGCGGTGGCTACCGCCCCTGCCGCCGAGCTGGGCTCGGGCACGCTGCTGTTGCCGCCCCCGCCACCAAGCGCGCCCGCGCTGCTGGCATCCACCGCTGCACCAGCAGCAGCGTCCGACGGCCCTGCCACGCCCAGCGCCTCGGAGCCTTGCCCCCCTGCCAACACACCGCCGTGCTGCTGCGTCTGCTGTGGGCTCTCCTGGGCTGCGTTGGCATCGCTGCCGGTCGGCGCCGAGACGGCCGCGGGTTGCTGCGGCTGCGCAGCTGTGCCTCTGTGGCCATGCAGCTCGCGCCAGCGCCTCTGGTTGTCCGTGAGCTCTTCCTCATCCTCGCCCTCCCTTGACCCTCCGCCCTGCTGCGCCTGCTGCTGAGGAGCATCACGCGCGCCGCCGACAGGTGCAACCCCGTTGGCCACATCCGCGGTGCCTTTGGTTACGGCGGAACCGCTGATTGGGGCGTCATCACCCCCCTGCTGCACAACGTGAGCGCAAGGCTCATCATTGGACGCAAGGGCTGCTTCTGTTGCTGATTCCGCTGCTTCCGGCTGTGCTTGCGCTGGCTCGTGCCCCGGCTCTGGCTCTGGCTCCTGCGCTGCGTCAGGCAGCGGGGTCAGCAGCGCCGGCTGCGGCAGCTGCGGCAGCGCTGATGGTATGACCGGCAGGACGACCTCCAGCTGCTGCCGCGCCTTGTCGAACCTGCAAGGAACATCCGTGCGTAGCGCACCGCGAGCATTTGAGCACGTAGGCAAGGCCAAACCAGGGCGGGAGGGCCGCCAGCGTGCATGCACCAGTTGCTATGTGCAAAAACACCCGTATGCACAATCATGCACGAGACAGCAGTCGACCACCTGCTGTGCTCGGGTTCCACCGGCTGTTTCCCATCAGCACGCAACGCAGCACAAACAGCCTGGTACACGTACATGCAAAGTGATGCATCATGGATTTACTGGTATAATTGACATGTCAGCTGCTGGGCTGGGAGTTGCTGGGCTGCAACAAACACCACAGCCTGGAGCGCGTACGGACATGCCGGCTGCGGGTCAAACCACAGCGCAGCGGCGTGTCGACGCGCCACAGCGGCGCCACCAGCAAAAGCACTCACTTGGCGCGACCCTTGTCGGTGTCCACCGCGTACGGCAGCGCCGCCTCCAGCAGGTAGCGGCCCGGCACCGCCAGGCGCGCGCTGTTGCGCGTGACGTCCAGGTCCACGGCGGCGGCGGAGGTCACGCCGGGCAGCGTCACGCGCAGCACCAGCTCCTGCGAGGTGAGGTGCGGTGAGGTGAGGTATTGAGAGAAGGGAGCTTACACAAGTACACTGAGTATAGGGTAAGGTATGCAGGTCGATGATGAGAAGGTTACAACGCCAAAGACCACAACCAAGGGTCACGCAACACACGCGTTGAAACGCATGCACTTGAGGCCTGAGCTCATTCGTAGCATGCTGCGTTGGCCAAGCGCTGACTTGGCGGGCCATAAAACACTTGTCTGTGTGCCAGGGTACCGACGATGCCGCCAAATGGCGCAACACCGCCATCCAGCACCCGGCCGGTACCATGCACCATGTACCAAGCCAGCACAGCACCGAGCCCGTCACCTAGCCCCCCATCGGGCGGCGGCGGCGGCTGTGCAATGCACTGTACCTTGGGGCATGACATGTCCATCTGCAGCGTCCTGCCGGTGTCCCTCCAGGTGGACCCCAGGTCAGGTGTGCCGCGGTGCACCAGCTCCCACTCCGGCGTCACCTCGCCGCCGCCATGCCGGTAGCCCGCCTGGTGCGGCAACTGCACGGTGTACACGCACACACAAACTGCAGGTATACACACCGCACGGCCCCATGGGAATCAAATTGCATGGCCCCGCGGGCGCCTCTCCCTGACACAATTGCAGGTATACACACAGCACGGCCCCATGGGCATCACGCTGCATGGCCCCGTGGGCGCCTCTCCCTGACACACACGCATCGCACGCAAGCCAGGGCTGGAAATGCCATCGCTCCATCGCAGCTGAAACGTGCTTCGGTCAGTGCTGTGCAAGGGCGAAGCATGCGCACACTGTCAGCATTTCAACTTGCTCTTGATACACAGCAACCATGTGTTGACATGGCAAATGTGATTGCGCTGCCTGAATGCAATGCCGCTTTGCTGATCGGCCAAGCGGAGCAATAAACACAACGATCGCCAGCTGCGTGGCAAGCACCGCGTGCGCCTCCCTACCCCCCGTTTCTCACCTTAACGGGCTCAGTGGCTGACGAGTCAGCTCCGCCTTTCGATTTGCCGAACGAGAATGTGCTGCGGGCCGCAACGGTGCTGGTGTTGCTGGCGCCGGCGCTGGCGCTGGTGCTGGAAGCTGCCTGCGATGGTGGTGCTGACACAGGCGTGCCCAGCGTGTTGGCCTGGCTGGGCTTCAGGCGGCCCCCAGCACCCGCCGCGCCTGCGGCCCCGCCAGCCGCATTTCCGCCGCCGGGGCGCACGCACAGCACATGCGGCGTGTCGCAGCCCGGCGTCTTCTTGTACTTCAGCTTGGGGATGGAGTGCTGCGTGCGGTCCAGCTTAATGCCTGCTGAGCTCTCGATATTCTCCATGGCCTGCAGCATGCACCATGCATGGCGAGTTCATGATGGGGGGGTGTTGGCGTACTTGCGTACTGACTGCACACTTGCGTGGCACAATGTGCCGTGGGAACACATTCAACGCATGCGGAAGGATTTGTCATACGTGAACATGCGGCATGCACTGCAAGCGCACAGCCGACTGCCTGGCTGGGAGGAGAGCACAGCAGTATGCCCAGTGCGCCACTCCACAGCACCATCCTGTGCAGCGATTTTGCTCCCGCTGACCCACCCACTCCTGCCCTCTCACTCTGACCTCATCCTCCCGTGCTTACCGTGTCAGCTAGCACCCCTAGCACGCCCTTGTTGCCCAGCGCCATGGCGGCTGTGTCGGGGTGCACCACGAAGTCAAACACGGGCGCCTCGCCGCCCTCCTTGTCCTTGCCCAGCTTCAGAGGCCCCAGCGACAGCGGCAGCGAGATGTTCATGCCCGCACGCCCCTCGGCACTCGTGCCCTTCTCCAGCTTGAACTTGTCCACCTGACGAGTGTGCAGGCACGCAAGCGGGGATCAGCAGCAGCAGCAGCCGCTGACATGTAGCCACGATACACCGGTGGCCATCCTACACACTTGTCTCATGACAAGGCAATATGGCATGCTTGCGGGGGAGGGTTGTACGTCTACCTCGCAAGGTGACCGCGCCAATCACATGCATTTGGTTCATGCAACCGAGAGTGACGCAGCATGTCGACGCATGTGGACCGTGCCGCAGTGCATGTGCTGATGATGTGCTCGTACAATCCTACACTTCGCTGTGCATGCAAAACCTGGGCGCCTGTGCCTACTCCAACCCCTTGCAGCTGACTGCTGCTGTGGTTGTGCTGGCCTGAGAGTCGCACGCACCTTGTCTGATGTGCACACATTGATGAAGACCTTGCGCTTCTTCCCAGTGATCTCACGCGTTTTGAGAACAAACGCCTCTGTAGGTGTAATCAGCGTCACGCCTTTCCCATATACCTCCTCAAGCTGCCCCTGGTGCTCCAGTTGGCGCAGGTACGCATCATTTTCAGCTTTCACCTGCGTGCGCAAGACAGCGGTGCCGAACCGCAACACATCAGACTTGAAACACTTTCCCACTAGTCAGGCCTAGCTTCAGCACCGCAGGCTCAGGTCAACGCATGTTCCATATCGGTACTTCGCAGGATTGCAGGGCGGCATGGCAAGGCCAGACTAGTACCTTGGGGTCGGACACCTCACGAGCATAGTCCTCAAACAACTTCATGAACTCGGGGTCTTTGAACGCCTTTTCAAACTTGTTGACTTCCTGCAGTTTTGTGCATCGAGGGGTGCGACGGCAGTGCGCTTCCAGACTAACCAAAAACGCGCTTGGATGTCATATGGTGCAGCACTTGAAAGGCTGCGCTCTTAGCCACAGGCAAGCATTCAAGCTGTGAGCAAGTGACAGTATAGGGCAGACCCTGGTTCCTGCTCTTGACTGGTACTCATGACACCTTAGAGTCCAGGTCAACGCACTTACTAAACCCATGAGCTGAAGCCCACAACAACACTATGGCTCCCCACTTGCCTCAGACGATAGCTTAAGCTCCTTCAGCGTGTCCTCCAGCACTGGTGCACTTGCAGTCGCTGCTGCCATCTTGGCCTTTCTATAGGTGTGCTTGCACAGGGCGAGTCAAATGTTGGAGGAGCAGCAGCGTTGGTTTAGTATTGCAGTGTTGTGGGTTGTCAAGGAAATTGTGCTGTCTTGAACTGTTAAACGACCTTGATGTTATAACATATCGTGTTGGTCTGGGTTCGTGGTTCAAATCAGGGTACTGAGGGTCCCGTACGCAAGGACGCCTGTCCGCATGCGCATGCGAAGGATGCATGCCCACACATGCATGTGCATAATGTGTAGGCTGGGTACAGCTGTTTTAGCACACGTATGTCCCCTTGATATGCCTGTGCATGCCAACGTACGCAAAGCAGCACCCTGTGACTGCAGCATCTGTGTGCCATCCCTGGCCAGGATTCGCTGGTGCATGCTTGGTCAGCAGCCGACAAACGTGCTAGGCACAGAAAATGCCACTGAGCACGAATCCGGACATGGCAGACCGAGAATCCGAATGCGGTGCCCTGGGTCCGTTTCTGGGCCCGTTCCAGCCCATTGGATTGTGGATCTGGATCTGGAATGGGATGAAACTGTCTGTAGTGGCAAACACCAGGCTGCAAATAGACAAGATCCGGATGCCCGGAGGCGCGTGTGTAGCCCAGTCCTGACCCATAGCAGCGCAGGTCTGCCCTAGCACTTTCTGTTCAATGTATGAATGCGATTTGAGGAATGTGCTGCCTGCCTCCATGGAGTCCCAACGCGAGGGGAGCTCTGGAGTTTGTGGACCGCCATGGCCGATGTACAGTGCATCCGGCGCATGCGACACAGGCAACAGGTCTGGAGCGGAGGTCCTCAAGCATGGATATCAAGATCCCAGCAGCCTTGGGGTGAACATGGGCCTGATTAACCTCTCTGCTGCAACCTACCTCACGCGTTACTGCGAGGTGGTGTGTACACTTGCGGCAAGAAAAACTGGTGCAGCAACCGTGGCGCGCCTTCACCAGGGCCGTCCACGTTACAGGCCATTATTGACTGCAGTGTGTCTCTGGCCCACTAGTTGACGCTCTAGGACCAACCATGCCACTTTTGCCTGCTGTGATCAGCTGTAAAATGATTTGATGAGTCTCATGAATTTGTCTTACTTTTTTTGCTAACCATGCTGTGTTGGTGGGTACACAAAGCTACGCTACTATGCAGCTCGCTCTACACTTTGGGTGCCTGTCTGGGTCGGAAAACACAAGTCGTCGTTGTCCGCTATACTCAAGCATGCAGCTGAACAAGGGTGAGCCTTGCTGCGTATCAGACTGTGAAGGCTTTTCTCTAACCCGCGATGATGGCAACACTGACTGGGCTACATCAGAACCCATAGCCTATGGAAACGCTTTCTCAGCCGGTATGCTTCACTTTACGCTCGTTTATGCGGTTCGTTCGTGCAGGCTCGTCTCGCACTGCCGCCTGCAAGCAGGGTAGCAGGAGCAGGAATGTATTGCTGGTGCGCGCCAATGCTGCGCCATCATCAGTCGCTGCTGCCCCTGCCGCGGCGGTGGCTTCTCCCCAGAAGTATGGCGTCTTCCGCTTGTCCTACGACACCAACAATGTGAGCCAGCAGCGCATGTTCCTGCGTTTGCCTAGGACAGCAGCCGAGGCAGTCCACTGACACTGCTGCCTTGCCTGTTGCGATGCGCAGGAGGACCCGGCCCTGACTCGCACCTGGAAGAAGACTGTCAGGGTTGCCGTGACCGGTGCCTCGGGCAACATCGCGAACCACCTGCTGTTCATGGTGCGTAGCCGAGCTTTGGTGTTTAGGCAGCAAGGAGAAACCATACCAAGCCTCGGAACCACTTGTGAGCCCTGTGTTGACACAAACTTACGATGCCTTCTGCTTGCAGCTTGCCTCTGGCGAGGTCTATGGCAAGGACCAACCTGTTGCTCTGCAGTTGCTGGGAAGCGAGCGCTCAAAGGAGGCACTGGAGGTAAGTTGGCGCGGGTCTCGCAACTAAGGCGCCGCTAAGTGTCCAGATGATGGCCAGACCTCAAATGGCACTAGTGCTTCCATGCTAGGTTGGTCAGGTTAGCAGTACTTCTTGCCAAATTGCTCCTGCAGTCAGCGTATCGGTGTGGACCAGCAGGCAATGTTATCCTCGGACGACGGCAAGCGTCGTGGTTTCCGACTCTGCCTCAGTGCTTACATAAAACTGGTTATGTGTCTACCGTGCAGGGCGTGGCGATGGAGCTGGAGGACTCCCTTTACCCCTTGCTGCGTGAGGTGAGGTGTCTGGCATGTTGGCGGCGTGTGGTTCTGGAGATATGTTGACACGTGTATCAAGCACCCAGTTGCCTGCAAAAGTTCAGCTGGGTCAGAGCAAGTGGCCATTCAACGTGAATTGAAGATGCCACAAGCCTCGATTGTTAACCTGCGCTCCACACACGCTCATGGCTGCAGGTGTCGATTGGCGTTGACCCTACCACGATGTTCAAGGATGCCGACTGGGCCCTTATGATTGGCGCTAAGCCTCGTGGCCCAGGCATGGAACGTGCTGACCTGCTATCTCAGAACGGCGAGATCTTCCAGGAGCAGGTGCGCGTGACGTCAGCAGCTCACCAAGCACACAGAAGTTGCCTGCCCAGCTCGTTTCAGATCTGAACTCCGACACCTGCACTTGCGCGCACCACAACCCTGCTGCGATATGAATCCAGTGCTGGGTTGTGAACTGGTCTGCGTTCCTGCGTTCACTGAACTTGCGTTGTGTCTGTGCGCGCAACCTTGAACCTTCCACTATCACAGGGCCGCGCTCTGAACGAGTCTGCTTCACGTAACTGCAAGGTGATTGTGGTGGGAAACCCCTGCAACACAAACGCGCTGATCGCCAGCGCCAATGCGCCGAACATCCCCACCAGGAATTTCCACGGACTGACGCGCCTGGATGAGAACCGCGCCAAGTGCCAGCTTGCGCTCAAGTCCGGCAAGTTCTACACATCGGTCACGCGCATGGCCATCTGGGGCAACCACTCCACAACCCAGGTGCGGATGGAGGCGGATGCACACTTGTGTGGGTGATGACCATAATCTCATCATCAACTGGGCACGCTGTGGTTTCTCATGTGCGTTGCATCTGTTTCAGCAATGTGTGACCGTACATGCAGCGCCAAGGCTGTGGCAACGCATGGTGATTTGGGTCATCTGGGTCATCGCACTTGCTTAGCAATGGCTGCCTAGTGATCCCGGGCGGTGTGCGCGTGTGGTGCGTGTGTATGTGTGGCGCTGCAGGTGCCTGACTTTGTGAACGCACGCATCGGCGGCCTGCCGGCGTATGATGTCATTCGCGACATGAAGTGGTTCCGCGAGGCCTTCACCCCCACGGTGAGCGCCCGCATGCACGTCCATGGACTGACGCGCCATGCGTTGGTGTTGCGTGCACTGCCGCTCACGGGGCGGCGCACGACTGCGTGAGGCTGTTTGCGATCTGGGTCTTGAAGTGCAGCAGCCAGTACACATACCCTCCCGCAGCGCTGTTGTCAGCCGAGCAGCAATGGCCACGACCGCCAGGTGCAACGGGCTTGTGTGAAGATGCAGCTGCTGTTCGCATGCGTATGGTCAAGCAGGAGGTAGTGGTAGCCCTAGCTTGCGTTGCAAATGTTGTGAGATGCGTGTCAGGAAAGCGCAGCCATGATTGCCGAAGTGGCCGCTGCGAGGGCTGGGACGTGCTGGTGCAGCCCCTGCGACCGCCCTCTAAAGCAGCGCGTGCACGCCCTCCCCGCATCCCTGGCCATGATCCTTATGGTTGCACGGCAGCAGGCACACATGCATCTGTATGGCTCTGACGAGGACCAGGGGATCACCTGCACCTGCGGCCTGCCCTTGGCGCAGCGCACGCAAGCTGTGGGGTTGCAACCCGAGAGCGTGGGCAATTTGATTCATTTAGCACGACAAGCTTAGCAAAGTGGGCAGCGCTGGCGGCTGGTGCTTTCTGCAGCAGCCGTGGTGGAAATGTTCATACTGAAGGGGTTGCAGGACCGTGGCGCGCTTGAAACCGTCAACGAACCGCATGGCTTGCAGCAGGGGAGTTGCGTGGTCGCCTGGGCATGTGCACGTCACACACCCATGACCACTCACGCAGGACTGTTGCAAGGTGTCCATGGTCATACCTGGGCGCATGTGCATGGGCGGTCCTGGGCTGCGCTCACGCGAGGGCGTGCGCCTGCTGCATCGTCGTGCTTACATGGCATGCGTGCGTGCGTGTGTGTGCTGTGTGGCTCAGGTTGCTCAGCGTGGTGGTGCGCTCATCAAGAAGTGGGGCCGCTCCTCCGCCGCCTCCACCGCCGTCTCCGTGGCTGATGCCATCAGGTGCGCATGCCTGCAGTCACTGCCGGCGATGGTGAGGGTGACTGTCAAGCCACATTCGGGGTCGCAACACCTGATTCGCTGCTCCGCCCTTGGCAGCATGTACAGCGCGCTGCAGAGCACAGGCAGGGTGTTGCTGCCGCGCGCCAGCGCTTGATGGTAGCTCCCCAAGGATCTTGGGGAAAGCACAAAGGCGGCATAGTCGACATAACTCGCGTTTGTGGTGATGGGGCTTGGCTAGCGTTGCGAGACGGTGCTGCACGCTTGCCTGGCGTTGAGCTGAGCTGAGCAATGCGTGGTGGCGTGTCGTGCAGGTCGCTGGTGACGCCCACCGCCCCGGGCGACTGCTTCTCATCCGGCGTGATCAGCGATGGCAACCCATACGGCATCCGCGAGGGCCTCAACTACTCGTTCCCGCTCAGGTGAGACCGCAAGCACACAGACAACGCGTGTGAGGTACCTGCCGCACATGCGCCTGCCCACCTGCTGCGTGTACCTCACGCCAGGTGCCTGCGTGCACAAGGCCTGAACTGATGCTGTCGTCAAGCTTGGGCTGTTATGAGAGCTGTGTTTGGCGGAGCTGCGTGTGCTGAAGGTGTCTGTGGCGTTGTGCACAACAATGTGCAGTTCCTTGTTCTTATCAGCATGCCACTTATCCGATGTGTACAACGCGCGCGTGCGTGTGCGCGCAGGTCCAACGGCGACGGCGACTGGGAGTTCTGCGACGACTTCCTGATTGACGAGTGGCTGCGCACCAAGATGCGCGCGACGGAGGACGAGCTGCAGAAGGAGAAGGACTGCACGGCGCACCTCATGGGCCTCATGGGCGGAGCATGCGCGCTGCGCGGCGGGGAGGACACCACCGTCCCCGGAGAGAAGTAAGCAGCCCGGCGCGGCCCGAGAAGTCAGCGCGCGCAGCGGCAGTCTCAGCCCCCCCCCCTCCCTCCCTCTCTGCCCAGGCGCGCCACAGCACCTACCGCGCCACAGCCCTGCCGTGCGCCTGCCGCTGCAGGCTGGCGGTGTGGGTGGGTTGGTGTGTGCGTGCAGTGTGAGGGTGGCGTTTGGTCGGCCCGTTCCTGCGTGGACTGCCGGCAAGTGCGACCGAGCAGCGGCGCTCCTCTGCCCCACCCGTGATACCCGCTCCCGCTGCTCCTTGTCCAGCACATGGACACCCACAATGCGTCAACGCTGATGAGGGGAGGAGGGCGCAGTGGGGAGCACGGCACAGCGGAGCACGGCTTGGCAACAGCTTCTTTTCTACATTTGCGCATGTTGCATACCGTATTCAATGAATTTTTGCGCAGCGAGCAGCCCAACGGCATCCACTAGGGGCGCGTCAATGGTGCTATGCTTGCCGACGCGTTTTGTTGCGAGTGTCAAAGCATGTTAGCGGTGCTGCTCTGCTCCCATGGCAGCAGCCATATGGCTCCAGGCCATTTGACCAAGCGCTGTGCTATGCACTGCGCCAGTGTTGCATGCTACTACAAGGTCATTGCAGTATGATCGCAGCGGTTAGGGACGTGCTGGCATGATGAATACATCCTTATGCCCTGATGAGCCCTGTCAGTCGTGCATGAGCGACAGCCCCCTGACGTAACAACTTGAACGCCTGGTTGACCCTCGAATGTCGTGAATGTGACCCTGCAGACGACGCTGCTATTCCCCTACCTGGCGATTTTCCACTCAGCCGCCTTACCCCTGCTGGTCAAGTGCTGATGCGGTGATCCATTCGGCGTTGCTTTGTCCTGGACGTACCAATTTTGGCTTGGCTAGTTTCCTGAGAACAAACGGTGATGGATGCTCCCAGCACATGTCGCTGAAGCACCCAGCCACCCAGCGGCGTGAGCGCGCGCAGCGTCCCGCCCGGTCCTCTGATGGAGGGCTTTCCTCTACACACACACACCCTGCCTGTGGCCCTGAAAGCCTCCCATCCCTTCAAGCACCGAGTACCGATAGTGTGTGCAATTGTTTAGCGTGTGCATGTGCGTTCGTGTCTGTGCCTGTGTGTTGTGTGGTCCTCGCGTCCCTGGGCAGCCCTGCCCATAACGCGTCAGCACCTGACCCCCGTTCACGCATGCTGATGCGCTCCGTCACCCCTGGTGCGTGGGCTTTCCACCCTCGTCACAAATCGGAACGCCTGCCGTTCCCATTTGCCGTGCTGTGGTTGCCACGCTACCCCAACACCTGTTCGTCAGCTCGCTCCTCGTATGTAACAATCCTCGACCATATGCTCGTGCAGGCTCCAGGCCCCAGGCAGGCTGACATGCTGCACCCATGATGGGGCGTAGTTCTGTTGCATTGACGGGTACCCAGCCAGCACCTGTCACAAAGGGGCACATGTTGTTGCTCGCTCTGGGGCTGACACCCACCTCACGGGGCAGTAGCTGGTCATCAGGCAGCATGCATGGGCTGCATCTAACACACAAGGAGAGGCAATTTGGTTGTTTGGGCAAGGTTGGAGTGTCAGACTGCGGGGCAAACAGCTGGACTTCGCAGGTTGCGGAAGTGGAGCACTGAGGGCAAGCAGCATACCTCAACACCTGAACACGAAGAGAGTGGACGGCTTGGCATGCGTGCTGTGCGGATGCACAGTATGCCTGCAGCAGCAGTATGCTGCCAGCGCGTGGGCGCAGCAGCAGCAGCGACTGAACTGAGGCACGCCTGCACACCCTCAACACACACGATCGACACCTTCATCTCCCCTTACCCCTGGGCCTCAGTCCAGTCATCCAGTAACATCTACCCGCCTGCCTGTGAAATCCTGTCTTTATGCATCAACCTGCGTGGCCCGGCGCGCACACCGGAACTCATGAAGCATGCTCACTTCACTGCTAGTGTTCGCTCAGGATTACACTCCCATGAGATGTTCTCTTCTCTTGTACTAGTTGGTGCCCGTGCCCTGCACGCATGTAGCATGCGCGCAGGTCTGTTTCTGTGCTGGCGCACGCACCTCGGAACTATACTATCCTTGCATTGGCACGATGTACGATAGAGCAGTCCGTGCAGGTAACCTGCGTGTTCAGGGCCAGTGGCACCCTACGCGACATCCTCGTTTACAGCACTCAGGGGCTTGCCAAAGCCCCGGGACGGTAGTAACGCATCGCTGACACACGAGATGAGGACATCATCATCAAAAGCTCTGCTGGAGCAGCTGCGGGAGGTTGCTGTGCTGTGGTTATCCTGCACCCACCTTGGGTGTGCCAGGACAGCCAAGAACATCTAACCTACCACACCAAGTCATTGATCAAGTGACAAGCCTCTCTCAGAAGGGATTACAACGTTGTACCAGGTCACGACCGCACGGCCGGACTACAAGCCAAGTATGACGAGCCAACAAACAGTCCAAAACAGCGGAAAAATTACCGTATATCGCGGCTTATATTGGGACTCGCTGTTTCACTCCACTCATGCAAACAGTGATTCGCACACCAGAAAGCAGCATCCTGTGCATTGTCATGGAAACTTCGAGCATTGGGAGGCAGCAGCTGCCGCTACTCATTTATGCAATGGTGGTGAGGAGCATATGTTTAGCTCGTCGATAAAAGGAGAAAGCCACTGTGGTTGGCCTCCGGGGGGCAGGGGCACGTCAGCGCATAGCTGACTGGCTGGCGGATGCGCCACCGCCTGCCTAGTAGTAACATCGTGCTTTGCCAATAAGTCAATGAGGTTGCGCGCGGTGCAACCTTCGGCGGGGCCAGCATGCGTGTCAGCATGCTACCACAGATTCAAGCGCGATGTGGATACCGTAATGCATGCAACGCACGCCCCAGGCGCGTGCATGTGTGTGGGGGTGGAGGCCATCAATTGTGCGAGCACCGAATGTCGTGCATCGCGTACGTAACGAAACAGTGCAAGAATGCTCAGTGTGGTTGTCTGTGAAGGATAGGGGTCCCCCACAAGTCAAGTCAAGAGCCAACCTGGCTCGAGCCGTGGACATGAGCTTCCTGCCTCCAGCGAGGCTCAGGTTGAGTTCGCCTTGTCAATGTGAAACTCACGGGTAAGAACAACAAAAGAAACACCAAGACGCCTCAACAATTATCCCTGCCATCGCCAAGCAGAGCGGGATGAAGCACACGCTGCACATGGGGGAGGCTGCGCTGCAGGGGATGCTCCGGGCTACTGCTGCTGCTGCTGGGTCCAGCAGGTGACTGCCTGGCGGGGATAACATCCTCTCCACACCACCAGACGACCGACACAACCAAGGAGCGTTGTGGGGCCAGCAGGCTGCTGCTGCCAAGGCCGTGCGGGGCAGTGCTCAGTGCTTTAGGCAGTGGCGACAGCTGTCTTGTCCTTGGCCCCAAACTCCTTGATGAGGATGTCCTTCAGCACTGGCACCAAGTGTGACTCAATGGCGGGGATGCCCTGCAGCAGCAGGAACGAGCGTGGTGAAGCTTAGAACAAGGCTCATGCACTGCACTGCACTGCTTGGCTTTGCCGCACTAGCGCGCAGCATTAGGAGCGCCAGTAACACTAACAGAAACGTTCTAAGCGCTCAACTTGCAACGAGCACCTGCATCCATCACACCAGGCGCAATCGCTCACGCGCCCGCATCCATGGGCGTGTTCCCTGCATACACAAACGACAGTACTTCGCGTCTCTAGTGTCTCCTCTCCCCCAGTGCACCTCTCCTCTCGCTCACCTGAGCGAACTCCTTGGCCAGCTCAGGGTTTTCCCCGATCTTGCCGCCCAGGAAGATCTTGTAGCCCTCCACCGCCTTGCCGTCCAGCTTGGCGGGCGCGCCCATGAGGCCGATGTCGCCCACCTGCGCCTGGCCGCAGCTGTTGGGGCAGCCCGTGAAGTGGATGCGCACCGGGCGCGTCAGCTGCACCTGCTCCTCAAGCATCTCAACCACCTGCATGACACGCAGTTCGCAGGCAGTACATTCGGCACAGTGTGAGCTTTTTGCTGGCAGAGGCCATGCGTGCAGGTGATACCATGCCGCAGGTGTCACAGGCGGCCGGCATCAAGTTGTGTTCAGCACGAGCAAAGCACCCCATACACCCCCTTTTCCCATGCCGTTTAATTGCGTTTCAGCCGCAGTGACATCCCCCAAATCAGCAGCAGCCATCCCAAGTTCCCAACCAGCACGCCTGGACCTCCCAAGCCCCCAAGCCGCTCACCTTGACAGCGCGCGCCTTGGTCTCCGCCAGGCCGAACCCGCAGAACTGGTTGCCGGTGCAGCTCACCATCCCGCGCAGCAGCTGCCCCGGGAAGATCTTGAAGCGCTGGAAGAGCGGCTCCGCCTGCATGGCCTCGACCTTGTCGTTGGGGATGTTGGGGAAGATAACGTTCTCCTCGCAAGTCACGCGCACTGTGCCGTCGCCGTACTTCTCAGCCACGGCGGCGATTTCGTCAAAGTCGTTGGCGTGCAGGCGGCCCGCGGGGACGCAGGCGCCCACCCAGGACAGGCCCGCCTGGCGCTGCGGGTGCACGCCCAGCACGTCACGGCGCTCCCACGGCTGGTCGTAGTGCACCTGAGAGCACGCACATGCACGCACAACACGCCAGGTCAGCCGGTCAGCCCAAACCGGGTCATTGCAATTTCCTATATGCACACTACATGGCCCCGCGGGAGCAAACAAGTCGCATATCGCATACTGCCTAATGTGACAACCTGGCGGCAAGCTACATGCTGCAACACACGCCCACAAGCATGCCTTTCACAACCAGTCCTGCATCTGACAGCAACACCCTCCATGCTGCAGCCTCATGCAAACCAACGCATCCTACAGTTGGCGGGATGCGCTGCTGGGCATGACGCAGGCTCGGCGCAGCGAGCACAACCAGGTCGGTACCGGTACATCCAACCAGGTTCCCACCACACGATCGCATGCAAGTATGCAACTCGCAGTTGGTGTAAACGTTCCAGCGCTCCCCCCACCCTCACACTCACATGCACCGGCGGCGCCAGCGTGATGCCTCCCATGTACTGGCCCAGCAGCTCCTTGAACTTGTCCACGCCCACCGCCTCCACGAGCCACATCAGGCGCGTCTGCTGGCGGTCGCCGCGCGGGCCGTGGTCGCGGAAGACGCGCAGCAGCGCCTCCACGAAGGGCGTCAGCTGCTCCTCCGTCACACTGCAGCCCAGCGGGATGGACGTGATGTTACGCTTGATGGAGAAGTAGCCGCCCACCTGCACACGCACACGAACACACATCGGTACGGCCAACCAGGTTCAGTACACCACTGCCAGGAACCGACCCAAATGTGTTTCGGTGTTCATCACCGAGGCCGAGAATATGATATGTGGCTGCTGCTGTGGCCGTCGAGGGAGGCTCTGGGCCTACTCGGCCTGCTGGCATGCGCTACGCTATCAATACATTGGGTGCTTTGCACCGGACAGTGCGTGGAGAGCATGCTGAGGCACGCAGGCAATGCAGGTGATGGTCCAGGCGATGACGGGACGCACAAACAAACGTACAGCAGTCTGGCACATGCATGCAGGTCGCCCAGGGTGACCCAGGTCAGCACCAAAGCACCCAAGTGAAGGCATCCACACCAGCGCCACGTCACCCACCACAACGTTGAAGACGACCTTGCCGGTGCTGGGGTCCTGCACCGCCTCAAAGCCAACGTCGTTGATGTGAGTGTGCGGGAAGTCGTCGCGCGTGGACGACACGCACACGTTGAGCTTGCGCGGCAGGTTGGCAAACTCCTCGCGCCCGCGGTAGTTGTTGAACAGCACCGCGTCCATGTGGCGCAGGATGGGGCGCGTGTCCACCAGCTCATGCGGGTCAATGCCTGGACAGGTAATAAGTAATCACACAGCGCATCAGGGCAAAATGTCACTTGTGTGTGCAGCTCGCACGCTGGGGGAAGCAGACAATTTTGATTTGGGTCATGCACGGGTTACCGTGCACACCACTGGGAAGTCCACCTAGAATCACCTAGAACAGACGAGCAAACAGCAGCTGCGTGGTGGACCAAGGGGGTGTTCCGATGTGGGTCACGGGTTCACGCACCACCAGCACGCACACACACCTGCAAGCGGGTTGCCGGTAAGGTTCCTGACAGAGTCCATGCCAGCCTGGAAGCAGCCCAAGCCATGCTCCCAGAGGCCCTTGATAATCGCATCGCTTGTCTCCAGGGTGACGCCGCGCAGCTGGATGTTGGCACGCGTGGTGATGTCCGCGCAACCGTCGGCGCCATAGGGCCTGATGCAGGCGCCCAGGAAGCGCAGCTGGTCTCCGGTCATCTCACCGTTCGGCACCTGCGGTCATGCGGTGCCAGACGCAGCCGAGTCAGCAAAAAGTGCCATGCGCTACCGCAAACACAAGTGGAGCTGGAACCGATAAGCCTCCTACAAGGGCCAACAACAACCCAGGTCCATGCCCCAAACATGGCATACTCGGCACCAGAACCGCGCAAGAGTTTCAATCACCTGACCGTGGCTGGTGTGCAAGCAAAAGCCGGCACCCACCTTGAGGCGCATCATGAACTTGCCAGGCGTCCTCTTGCCCCTGTGGAACAAACCCGCCCACTTCAAGCGGATGTCGATGTCATCCAGGTTGAGGTCCTCCCACTTGGTGGTGCCCTCCTTGAGCTTCTGAGACAGCTCAAACACATCGGTCCATGCGCTCGAGCCGCACTTCTCCAGCTTGACCTTCTCGAACTGCACAGACCAGTGGCACAACGTGCTGTTGTTAGTAGTACTAAACACTGTGACAGTCAGGCCTACAACACGCTAACCCCACATTTGCATGCTTATCGGCTGAAAGCGCTCCTCCTACGAGGACGAGTCCTAAGCGAAGAAGGTGCCGTCTGATTTAAAAACACACGTCCAGCTATAGCTAGAGCAGAAAGGATGACAGAAGCTGGATGTGAGCACAGGGCCCCCATGGTTTGCAGGCATTTGTACGCGGCAGCGCACGTGCGGCAACGTGCTTTACTGTGAGAAGTATGTTTGCCTGCCAGCAAACACACCAGTACTCATGTGCTTGCCTTGCTAGCCTTCTTGTCGGTAGCTTTCTTAATCGCGTCCTCAGGCAGCCACTTGGAGCCTGATATCCCAGGCCGGGTGCTTGCTGGGGTGATTTCTGCTGCGGGAGCCTCGGGCGCGGCCACAGCGATACGTGTCACCGAGCGACGCTTTCCGGCCAAGCCCGAAGCCAGGCTGTGCTTGTTCAGCATCGTGGTCTGCATGGTCGCTGAGTGATGGTCAGTGCGAGGTGTGAACCGCTGGCGTTAGTAAAGTGAGGCACTAAATGCAAGGGCTCCTGGACACCTTGAGCGAAGTGAAGACCAAGCACGGCAGTATGCGACCTGAATGACGGAACTGTTGCATAAGTAAGGATTAGAGGAGTCGCCTGTGCGATGCAGGCCACGGGCAAGGGCTCTCCCTCTTTGCCCTCTGACCGCTCCATGATGGCCCTTTCGACAGGGTGGGGCCACTCCTAATTTTCCGACCCAGCGCCAGGTCCATCGGCCCAATACCACGGCCATAGCTATGTATGCTCTAAACCTTGATTTACGCTAGGAGTGCTCAGCTGTGACAAAGTCATCCGAGCTCACGCCATCAGGAAGGGCAAGCGGTGGTTCCGGACTTCAGTTAAAACACACAACGACAAGAAAGGCACTATGATTCCGTTCTCAGCTTTCATAATGAACTTTATAGGTACTGACGGTATGTTTGTGCACCTTGATTGAACTGGTTTGCCCTGGCGCTGATGCTGGTGTCGGCTGCCAATCATAGTCCGGGACTCCAACCTGAATTTATTTCGCTGCAGGTATACAGGGTGTTCAGGAAAATAGCACTTTCCAACATCGTTTGACCAATCGTTTCATTAGGCACGCTTGTGGCACATGCTTATTGGACGCGCTGGGGCCGGGCGAAACCGCCCTTAGGCGTTTGCCCGTGCTGTAGTTGTGGCCCGTGCTCCATGCGTCCTTGAATTTTAGAAAATCAAGGATGAAGCACAGGCACTCAAGTGCCTGTGTGTCCATCCGGCTCACTGCATTGCGGCATGCCTCCTGAAACGGTGGGCGGCTTGCCCACGCTGCAAGCACCGTGGTGGCCTTTGAAGCTTGGTCCAACACGGCAGCAGTTTTGCACACGCAAAACCCGGTCAAAGCTGCCGGTTGCACGGAACTCATGGTATTGGCACAAGGTGGTGTGTGAATCGTCCGCAGAGTGCGGGCGCACACCGCCTGCTACGCGAGCATCGCGTTTGCCTTACTGCAACGCCCATGCAGTCACGGTGCTGAAGCCGCCATGCAGCAGGCGCGGCACTAGCCACTAGCTAGTCCAGGCATGCTGGCGGTATGTGCATGTGCACTGCGGCTGCACATGCACGCCAGGACAGCATGCAATGCATGCGAGTAGCAAGAATGCATACTTCACGCTTTCGAATGCATATGTTGTCAGCTCAAGCGGCGCCAGGCCATTGCCGTGGCTAGCGTATTGTGACTAGCGTATCTCCCCATAAAGTCACACAGCTGGCCGTGGTGAGCGCAGCAGCTGTGCATATACGGTATTCTAATGTCTCATCATGGCGTATGGTGGCTCTCTTGGCCATATGGCGGGTGGTTGGTGTTGGCCCTGCCGCTCCAGCGCTCTCCCTCCAGCTCCCACCAGTAGCATGGTGTTTTTGACATGGGATTACACTATCACAGACAGTACTGCCAGTTTGCCGCCTATCCACACCAGTACACCAGCAGCGACCAGCAGCAGGTATGAGAGGCAACCGCAGCGTGGTCCGTTGGCGCCTGTGCATCCCGTGACAGTTGCTTGGCCGCCGTTGCACTCATGCGCTGATGCGCGATGCACGTCAGGATGCGTCATTTGTACGTTAATCGTCAGTTCGTCACTTCATGAGAGAGCAACAGCTCATGCGGTAGGACCACAGCAATGCAGACAAACGCTTGATTGCCATGCCATGCAAAGTGTTTCAGGCCTGCCGACGCCTGTACAAGTGGCTGCTAGCTTGCATGTAAACTATTGCGGGCATCACGCAAGGCTTGCGCATGGCTGGGCACTGCCGAGCCTGACAGGCAGCACAGTGCGCCAAACCATACACCGCACGCTGCCCGATCAGCATGGTGTGCTCGTGCAGCGGCGCCCTGAGCATTCCTGCACCTAGTAGTCAGCTTGCCACACCT
>BDDA01000170.1:103009-131333 GCA_001662385.1 Chlamydomonas asymmetrica | reverse complement strand
GGGGGGGGGCAGGTGGATGCGCTCAGGGCTTCTCACACCAGGCAGGTCGTCAGATGCACTGGGTTGATCCGAACGACACATGCGAGCTGTGCAATCCTGGCACATTCTGACTGACAGGTGGTGGCGTGTGTGCTCACCAGCCGCCACCTCGTCAGTAAGGCACAAGGGGTAACAGCGAGCGTGCCAGTAGTGGCGGCACACCACTGCCAACCTCCCCTGGACATCCTCCTGAGTCCTGACTATACATCACCCAACCCAACTTGTCGAGTTGCGACTCACTTAGCATGGTCAACAGACGAGGCATGCATTGCAGACCTGTATGTTGGTGGTTGACTTGTGGCTGCGTCCTTGCTGACGCAGTCTCCCTGCAAGGCGCTGTGCCTGCTGTCATTCCAGTGGTGGTTCAATCGGATGCTGGATAAAACCTCAGTACCCAACCGCAGCGTGTTGCGCATGCCTGTGAGCAACACCTTCAAAGTTCAAACCCAGCAAGCCTGGAATGCATCACGGAGCTGGTCGCTGCACTGGCTTGCGGTACACAAGCTGGAATCAACAGGGTACGCCATCATGCCAATCACAGTAGCGGTCGATCCACTCCAAAGCCCCATCCAGGCAAAGGCTGCAATCTTGTGACAGAGCAGGCGCCAAGTGGTTACACATGTGGCGTGGTAGTGTGGCTGGAGTTCAGCTCACAGATTGTGAACGCGATCGGGGAGAAAGCTGTGAATCACAAGGCAATGGCCATGCAGCTACGCTCGCGTGGAGGGTCACCAGGTGGAGAGACATGCGTTGTTTTCCACACCCAAGTTCCCAGGATGCATCATTAAAATGCTACACATCCGGATGTCCTTTCACAGGGTCCTGCAGTTGGTTCATAGTATAATACACTAACACATACACAATGGGTGCTTGGCCAAACACCTTAGTAAAAATCAAATGGCAGCCATTCAAACTTCAGCGTAATATCGTTCGTTCAGCTCAGGCGTAACTGGTGGTGGGACACAATTCCATGTGTGGCATGGCATGTAGGGTGCAACAGGCGCCCCACATGGGCAGTGCGCCAATTTTGCAAGCGTGCAGCAGTGCATGAGAAGGAACCAAACAATTCAACGAGCTGGGCGGTGCACAATTCAAGTGGAGCCACAAAACCAGCTCACTGCTTATTCATCCATCGTTCAATTTGTCCCCCACCCACAGCAGTGCAAAGTACGTACGAGCAAGGCAGAGCGAGAATCACAAAGCGCCTGCAGCATCAAGATGGTTTGATTCAATGTCCGAACGGTCTGTCATGCAGGCTACAGCAAGGCACCTGCGCGCGGGCGTCAGCCGAACCCCGCACCCGCAGCAAGTTGGAAACTACCGAGTGCTCAGTAGTGCACACGGCTGGCTGTTCAGAAGAAGCCGAGGGGGCGGCCGGTGCGCTTGTAGTACAAGTGGTCAGCGATCCAGTAGCAAATGAAGATCATGGGGGAGATGACGGACATGGCAATGGCAGCGGCACGCATGGGGCCGGTGATGCCCATGATTGCATCCGTCTCGACCGACTGAGCGGTGGCGGGGGCGTTCCAGCGGTCAAACTGGCAGTAGTCCTCACCGCCGTCGGGCTTGGTGCAGACGGCAGCCACCTCGGGGTAGAGCACGACCTTGGGGAGCTCGTCCTGCTCGTTCATGTCAAAGACGAACGAGCCGCTGGTGACGTTGGCGGGGAACTCGTCCGAGGTGATGAGCACGTGCTGGCCGTACTGCGGGGGTAAAGCAAGCCAAGCAGCATAAGGCCTCAGCAAGGGAGTCCAACAACTCATATGCTTGCAACACGACGGTCACAATTCCGACACAAGCACACATGCGCTGGCACGCCCGGAGCAACAAGGCCACAAGAAGAGCTCCCATGCCCAAGCCTGGTGCTTTACAGTTCCCAGCAGTGTCAAGCAAGGCCAAAGGCAACAAACATGGTTTGCATGCTCACCTTGGGGTACAGGCCGTTCTTCTTCCTCCAGCCACGGTCGTCAGCAGTGGCGACCATGATGTCCATACGCACAACCACGTACTTGACGGGCCAGCTGTGGTACGTCCTGAAAGGGACGCTGGTGTTGGTGCGGGTGAAGTTGATGCGAATACGGTAGTTGTTCTCCTGTGTGATGATGTTGTCCTGCGAGGCCAAGAGAAGGGCAAGCCGATGCAAGCACGTTAGTTATGCATGAGCACCCCAAGGCAATGTCAACTGTTGGCACACATCACACAAGCAACACGGTGAAGAGAAAGTTTTGCAATAGTAAGCCGCCCAGACTGTCAGGCGCACACACGTACCGCGTTGCACTGGCCGCCCCACGTGGTTGCGTTGCACTTGTGGAGAACAAACGGCCCGCCATCCTTTGAAAGCTCCATTGTGGCCTTCCATTGCTCTGTGAGTGACAACAGAGACAGGCAAGCACAGCCGTAAGCATAGCGTTCTGAAGGTATGTACGTTGCGGCCTGGCCGAGTCCTCACGACTGCTGTGCTCAGGCAGTGCAGATATGAAAGCACAGCACAAGCACGATGTAGAAACAGTAATATACAAGCAGCAACAAACAATCGACGAATACTCACTTGTGAAGTTACCAAGGGAAAACTCGGGCTTGTCCGCAATCTCCACACCCTTCACGTGCATGCCCGGGGCATACCTGTGACACAGCCAACCGCACATAGCACACAAGAAAGTAAGACTCCTAGGCAAGCAGAGACTGCTGGAGGCCATTGCTGCTCAAAAGGCTTGCCTACGCACTCTCGGCCCACTTATCAGCAGCACCACTCAAACCCTAACACTAGGACACTACTAGCTGCAGACACTGAAGTCGACAAGTGCTACTTGTTACTGTGGCCACGTGGGCTGCGGCGCGAGTCGCCACTTTGTATTACACGCTAAGTGCGCGGTTGTGCCAAGCACCCTTCGATGGTGTGATGGCTGCTAAAGTCCAGCATGCTAAGTAAGCATAAGTAAGCTTTGCAACCAGCTAAAGGCCTCACCGAGTGGCATCCGAAGGCACGTAGGCGAAAGCCTGGCGTATCAAGGCACATAGTGCTAGGAGGAGGATAGACCGCGAGAACATGGTGACTGGCTGTGTTGGTGCCTCAGGGAAGGGCAGTATGTCCAGTCAGGAGTCCGGCAAGTATTGATATGTTGGAACGCACAAGCTGATGAGGCGAGCCAAGGTAGATTACTGCTCAGCAGCCCGTGAGCATGGCATTAAATAGGCTCGATAAAGTGTCAACAAACTCATGTGAACCCAGGTGAGCCCCATGAAAGAGTTCACGAAGATCGTCCCATCATGGTTTCTTTCGTCCCATGGTTTCTTGGGTAGGGCCGCACTGAGTGGTCTCATTGTGAACACCTTCGGCAAAGTACGGACCTCTTGGCCAAAGCTCCATTCTACAACGCCACCATTATACATGGTGTGAGGCACCCAGACAGACTTGGGACTGATATCGCTTGCAGCACCTGCTGTCGAAGCACAGGGGCTAGACTAAGTTCATACCCACAAGGCTCACTTGCCGCAACAGCAACCTGCGCAACAGTTTTACTCTTTCACGACCTCAACTATTCCATCAACGCAGCCAAAATGGTTGCGTTAATGAGCTTTCCACTGCAGCAAGAGGAGTTCACTGAGCACGCGGATAGTGCTGCCCAAACTAAGGCAGCGGTCGCAGGCGCGGTGCCCTCTTATGCTCATCTCGAGGGTGGTGCCCCGACGGAGGCACCCCTTGTACCTGGAACCGATGAGTGGCAGATAAACGTGCCCGCAACGAGCGTCGACAAGAAGGTGCGCGGAGGCTTTGGGTTTCTTGTTTCAAGGGTTTGGGCTTGGCTCAAGGTTTGCTGCATCATCAGTCACAACTTAGTCCCCGTCCTTAAACATTACATACAGGCATCTAACCAGCTAGTTGTTGTTTCTAGTTTTGCTGCAAATGCTGTGGTAATGCAGCACCCACTCGCATGTCATACGTAATTAAACGTCTGCCCTCATCGACCTGACCTGATGAGTGCTCTAGCGTTCGTGGTTGTGGTAGCATACAGCTGATGGCTGCTCAGTTGTGCAGGTATCAGTTTGCTAGTTGCGCCTGAACTGTTGGCTGTGCAATGCTAACACCTTCACTCCTGCAAATCCATGCACGACAGGACGCGGACACCCCGGATAACTGGGTGCGCAGGGACCCCCGTATCCTGCGCCTCACCGGTCGCCACCCCCTCAACTGCGAGCCCCCCATGGACGTTCTTATGAGTGAGTGCCAACAATTTGCGCATGACGATTCAGCCGCCCGCGTCCTGCTTTCTCAGCAGCTGCGTGTTGAGAATGTGTCATGCTCAGTATGCGCAGCCAGCACGAACACCAAGCAGACTGCTGGCAAGGCTCGTGGCGTCTGTGCTGGCCAACAAGCGATAGGCTTTTGTAACAAACAGCACTTTCCCCTTTCCAGGGTTGTTGGTGTTTGCTGTGCTCCACGTGACTGACGCTAGTGTGCGCTTCCTCGTGGGTTGACAGGCTACGGCTTCATCACTCCTCCACCTGTGCACTTCGTGCGCAACCACGGTGCCGTGCCCCGCTTGGACTGGAACACGCACCGCATTGAGATAAACGGCCTGGTCGACCGGCCGATGACCATCAGCATGGAGGAGCTTGCAGCGCTGCCTTCGGTCACTATCCCAGTCACGCTCGTGTGTGCCGGCAACCGCCGCAAGGAGGAGAATATGGTCAAGAAGTCGATTGGCTTCAACTGGGGACCCTGCGCGGTCAGCACCACGTACTGGACTGGAGTGCGCTTGCGTGACCTGCTGCTGCACTGCGGTGTGAAGGTGCGGGAAATGCAGATATACCCGGTTGCTTAGTTCGGTTTGGTTGATATGCAGTGTGCCTCCAGCCTGAACAGATGCGATAAGTGCTTTACGCAGCATGCCAGCAGCGCTGAAGCGTGCACGTTGCTTGCTGTGTGTGCGTAGAGCGAGGAGGAGGGGGCGCGCTTCGTTGCGTTCCGCGGGCCCAAGGGCGAGCTGCCCAAGGGCTCTGACGGCACGTACGGCACCAGCGTGACCATGCACAAGGCGCTGGACCTGGGCAGTGACATCCTGGTGGCCTACAAGCAGAACCACAGGTGCGTGGCGGCGGGGGCGTGGCGGTGGGGGCGGCGTGTGTGATTGAGCGGGGCGTGTCATCACAGGACAAGGAAACTGACGGGGGTTGGCGGAACCAGAAATATGTAGCGGTGGCAAAGCACAGTGATTGAAAAACGCAGCGGTGGCAAAGCACAGTGATTGAAAACCGCCTGTTGATATGTGCGTGAATGTTGTCATGGGAGAGGGAAGCGGGGGCTGACTTGATTGCGGCATGCGGTGAAGCCGGTGATGCTGGTGCTGGATTTCATCCGGTCGGCCTGCTGTGCAGTGCCATGTGCTCCCTGTGGCTGCGGCAACGCCGTGCGGGGGGGGTAAGTCACCCGCGCGCCGTGCACTCCAGGTGCATACGCTAGCCCTTGGCATTGACCGCCTTCGCTAATGTGTGTCTCTGTGCTACTGCGCAGGTTCCTGCTTCCTGACCACGGCTTCCCGGTGCGCATGCTCATCCCGGGCTTCATTGGCGGGCGCATGGTCAAGTGGCTGAGCGAGATCACGGTGCAGGAGGAGGAGAGCCAGAACCACTACCACTTCATGGACAACCGCGTCCTGCCCTCGCACGTGGACGAGGAGCTGGCCAAGAAGGAGGGTGAGTCAGCGCTGGGAGCGGTGGGAGCAGGGGGCGGCGAGTAGTGAGCGGTCGGGTGAGAAAGGCGTATGTAGCACTATTGCGGTAGCGGCTGGCAGCACCACACTGATTGCTATGCGTACTAAGTGCACATTTTGGGTTTCAGGTGTGGGTTGTTTGCGTTGCAAGCACTCTTGTTACAGCTAATATTGCTCTCTAGATGTGGGCTGGTATTGCTTCTGGCAGCAGCGAGTCCAGTAACAGAAATGGGCATGTGTGTTGTAAGTGCACAGCTGTGCATGTATATATGTGCATCTGCCTTGCCACTGGCAGGCATATCAGCACGCCCTGGGGCGCTAGCAGTGAGCTTGCCTGCGCGACTGCGTGACCCCTTTGCCTCGTGGCTGTGGCTGTGGCACGTGCAGGCTGGTGGTACAAGCCCGACTACATTATCAACGACCTCAACATCAACTCGGCCGTCGCTCGCCCCTGGCACGACGAGACGATCAGCCTCAAGGAGAACGTGCCGTACAAGGTGTGCGGCTACGCGTACAGCGGCGGCGGCAAGAAGATCATCCGCGTGGAGATATCGCTGGACAGCGGTGTCACGTGGCGCCTGGCGGAGATCCGGCGCTTTGAGAAGCCCAACCCGGCGGGTGAGTGACGCCTACGGCTGCCGGTGACTGAACTATAGCTACTGCTGATCAGACGGGTAGCACATTGGGGCGGCAGATGTGGCTGCAGGTGTGCGTCTAAAAATTGTGCATGCAGCTGCAGAAGCTAATTTTCGAGCACAGCTGACTGCGTTGCGCTCTCAAATCGATATGTTGTAATGAAGACAATTGCTGCATACGCATGTTGCAGAGCCGAAGATGTGCTCTTGTGGTGCCAGGGACTGAATTTGACACGGTGTGCTCGTGTTTGCGTTCGGTTGTGGCGCGCAGGCAAGTACTGGTGCTGGGTGCACTGGGACATCATGGTGCCTGTGTTTGACTTCCTGGGCCCCAAGGAGCTGCTGCTGCGCGCCTGGGACGAGCACATGAACACGCAGCCGGCGCTTATCACCTGGAACGTCATGGGCATGATGAACAACTGCCACTTCCGCGTGCTCATCCACCCGCACAAGGACGAGGCCGGCAACATCGGGCTGCGCTTCCAGCACCCCGCGCCGGTGGAGGTGGGCGCGCTGGGCACCATCGGCTGGCGCGAGGAGGAGAACATCAGGCAGCAGGCGCTGGCGGTGAGTGGCGGCGGCGGTGGCGTTGGTAGCGCTGGCGGCAGGGAGCGTGATGCTGTGGAGAAGTGACGGATTCGTTGTTGTTGTTTACACTCGGCCGGCTAGCCAGAGGCCCAGGGCCGCCCTCGAGAGGGTTTCAAAGAAGTTTGGATCAATGCGTGTGAGAATGTACGCCGTCATTGCCTGGGATGATGTTGCGAATGGTGAAATGGCCTGGATTTGGTGTCATGCCAGCAAAATCTTCAGTCGGTTTGTCACGACATTTTGCCTGCTTCAGACATTGTTGCAGCGAATTGAGGGCGTAGGAAAACTGTAAAACTGTAGCATCCCCATGTTCATGCACGGTTGCCCACAGCATGTCCCGCTGCACTGCATGTGCGCAGGCTGCGCTGGCACCGCCCCCCCCGCCGCCGCCCCCCAAGGCCGCCGCCGCCGGCGTGCGCACGTTCACGCTGGAGGAGGTGGCGGAGCACAGCGGCGAGGACAGCTGCTGGTTCGTGCACGAGGGCAAGGTGTACGACGCCACGCCCTTCCTGGCGGACCACCCGGGCGGCGCCGAGTCCATCCTCATCACGGGCGGGACGGACGCCACTGACGAGTTCAACTCTATCCACTCCTCCAAGGCCAAGGCCATGCTGGTGGACTACTACCTGGGGGAGCTGGTGGCGTCAAAGCCAGTGGCAGCAGGAGCGCTGGTGAGTGATGGCTGGAAGTGTGAAGCTTGGGTGTGGTTGTGGTGGATGTTTTGCGCGTTGGCGACTGACCGGGTGCCGCTGTGGCCTGCTGCTGGTTTTGATGATGTGGGGGGGCATTTTCCACCGGCAAGTTGCATGCCGGTAGATGTGCGGACGTGGAAGCGCGACCAGGCAGCCGTGTTAGCTCAACGCTGCGTACTGTCTGTTTTGTGCGCAGGCGAACGGGAACGGGCACGCCGCCAATGGCAACGGTGTCGCCGCTGCGCCAGTTGACCCGCTGGTGTTCCTGTCCAACCCCAAGCAGAAGATGAAGCTGCCTCTGGTTGAGAAAATCATCCTCAGCCACAACACGCGCATCTTCCGCTTTGGCCTGCCCTCCCCGGAGCACCGCCTGGGCCTGCCCTGCGGCAAGCACGTGTTTGTGTACGCCAACGTGAACGGCGAGACCGTGATGCGCGCGTACACGCCCACCAGCAGCGACGACGACAAGGGGCGCCTGGACCTGCTGATCAAGGTGCGCTAGGCTGCGCGGGCGTGGGCGCCCTGCCTGACCTCTGTAAATCATTGCGGAACTTGCATGCTTAATTTCACCTTTCGGTGCCTGTGGGTTTCCCATTGCATGTGGGCAGTGGGCACATTGCTGCATTCCACATTATTTGATCGCCACAGTCTGTCAGATAGGTGTGTAGCGAATAGCGAAGAAAACTTCCAAATTGTCCTGCACTGGCAGGTGTACTTTGCCAACGAGCACCCTGACTTCCCGGAGGGCGGCAAGGTCTCGCAGTATTTTGAGCGCCTCGCCATCGGCGACAACATCGAGATCAAGGGCCCGCTGGGCCACTTTGTGTACAACGGGCGCGGCAAGTACCACATGGGCAAGGCTGAGGGCGTCGCGACGCACCTCTCCATGATCGCCGGCGGCACGGGTGAGCAACGACTGGCGGCACCATCTGCCTGGGGGCCGGGCGGGGCGGTGCATCGGTAATGGGCCGTGAATGAAGTCAGGTGGTGGCAACAGCATGCTACAACAGCGCAACAAACAAACACAACTGCACTACTAGATCCAGCATGTTGCTCATCTGCATACCACAATCACACTTGCAAGCATTAACTCGCCCTCCACACCTTGTGCACTACCACCGCAAGTAATTAAGTCGAGTTGTCATCCTCCCCCCCCTTGTCGGCCCCGCAGGTATCACGCCGTGCTACCAGGTGCTCAAGGCGGTGCTGAAGGACGCTCAGGACGACACGAAGATCTCGCTCATCTTCGCCAACCAGGGCCTCGACGACATCCTGCTCAAGGACGAGCTCGACGAGCTCGCCAACAACCACCCCGAGCGCTTCCGCGTGCACTACGTCCTCTCCAAGGACATCCCGGCTGACTGGGCCTACTCCACGGGGCGCATCACGCAGGCCATGTTTGACGAGCACCTCTTCCCCGCGTCGCCGAGCACGCTCGCGCTCATGTGCGGGCCGCAGGGCATGATCGACTGCGCCGCCGTGCCCTTCCTTGAAAAGATGGGCTACGCCAAGGAGACCCACGTGATCTTCTGAGCGGGTATCTTTGCTAGCATCACTTGAGCGGCAGGACTGCCGAATGGCCGCTTCTGTTCTTGTTAGTGGTGGAGGGCTAGCTAGTTTCAGGACGGGACACTTTTTCGGGGCAGCTTTGCAACTAGCAGCACCAGGCGGGGAACCCACCGTACTGTCCTTGCTTTAGCGCTGCCTGGACGCGCTCTGTTACTCCTTTTTCACACTCCCAACAGTTAGCAGTAGTTGTCGTCAGATGTAGCTTGCTCGATTGCGTGATGCGGCCATGGCCCTGCAATTCAATGCCATGCATAAACGTCAGCCGTGAGTGTATGCACGCCAATATACGCTGCATTAATTAGCCATGGCAGTTACGCTGGCTCGCATGCTCGCAGGAGGTGTGATCTGTGGTGTAGACGGGTGCGCACCTGGCCACCTGAACTGAAGTGTTTGAGGGCGCTCGAGCGATGTCCCACTTTGCAATATTGCGCTCACGGTTATCCGCAAACCATCTGGCAACGCGTGAGCTGGCCCACCCCCAGCCCAGCTGGCATTCGTGTTAGGACAGGCGTGTGCGCCTGATGCAAGCGCCGAGCACATTTTGAAATGCTGGATGGTGTGCATGCAGCATGCTCTTCTGACCATCTCCCGTGTACTGCTGATGTGTCAGGCTTGTGTTTGTGGAGCAACTGACCGCTGTTGTGCATCAGGGATTAGGGACGCCATTTTATTGCATTTCAATATCACTTTCTGGCGCGTGCTGTAATGCATGCCAGTAAAGACCTCGACAAAGATCTTGACACGCAACGAACGACGCCTGATATTAATTGATACACACTTAACGAATGAATTGCTAGCATTGCTGCGATTTGCTGCGTTTGGCTTCCCTTGTGCTATGCGGGTGTGCCACGTGCACCGGCCTGCCCGTCGTTGCGCTTTGCCCCCGCTTGCATTCTGATGTCATATACCCCTAATGAGCGTATCGTGCGTAGTTTTCAATGACAATGTGAACTGCATGCATGAACCAAACCACTACCGTAAAGTGAGTTGGGAGCACCCGTGCGTGCATTCATGGGTGCGTGTGACCATGAGAGAAAAGCTAGTAGCCGCCTGGCGCGTATGAATTCAACGCATCACCATGCGCCTTCCACCCGTGAGCCTTTTTACTGTGGCTCCCCCAGTGATCCCCAAACTACTGGTGTCCACCCACCATCACACCTGCCACGCCGCTGCTGCATACACGGGACAATCCGTGTGCATGCAGGGCCACCTGGCGTACCGCGCGTGTAAAATGAACATGCCCCGCTTGTGGTGATGCTTCTGAAGGTCAACCCTTCGCCTCGGACGGCCTCAGCTGGCTTGGAGTCATCAGGTTGTGAGGACAGCACTGCAATGGCTGTGAAATCGGCTTGATTGATTGCCAGGTTTGCCACCTTCCCATTCTTCCTTACCGCACTGCAAGGAGTGATTCCTGCCTGAACATCCAGTACGTGCATGCATGCAGACACATCGGCGGATATGCAGCGTACCATGCCTGCGCAGCCCATGCTGGTCCGATAACTCAGCGACAGCTGGGTAACTCAGCAGGTGTGAGCAGCGCTTGCAGTGCAAGATCGCGATGCATCAACAGGGATTGGTCGCCGTCAACAAACATCAGGTCGATTGTTACCAAAAGGCCGGCCGTAGTGTTTGAGACTGAGCTCAGCTTGGTTTGCAAGCAAGTGGCAGGGGTGCTTGCAGGACTCGCAGCGTAGTGTGAAGCACCCGAGATGATGATGATGATGGGGACCAGGGCATAGGCCTGGCAGGAAGCTGAGCTGCTGTTCATTGACAGGTATCGTCCATGTTTTGCAACTATCGTGGATGCCGCTTCCCACATCAGCACCAAGCTGGCGGACTTCCCGGTTTGGGGTGAGGTGCTTTACTGCTTTTTGGTTCGTGGTGTGGCTCTCAACAGCTCCAAGGGACGCTGTAACCTTATCGAACAGGTGCCTTCGCCAGCAACACTTGCACGCTCAAATAATGGTTAATAGCGCGTAACTGTGTATGCCAACCCGGTGCTGCTTCCCTACGCTTGCTGTTTTCAGCCTGTTGCAAACCATGTGGCTCTGAAACCATGTGGCCCCTGGGAAGAGGCAGCCTGGTTCTACATCCAAAAAGACCGCGATATATAGGAAGATCCACCACCCCTTTGGCGTAGTGACAATACCGACTGTGATACCAGGCCGACAAACGAACACAGGATGCAGTGCCTTCTGTCGACTCGTTCAGTGGTCCTGGCTAGCCAGGTGCCCAAGAGGCAATTCGGACTTGCTCGGGGAGCCTTGGTGGTCCGCGCTCAGGCTGTCAGTGCGCCGGAGACTGCAAAGGCTAACGGGAATGGAAACGGCGTGTCTCTGAACGCCCAGGTACGATTGACTCCACACACCACCTTCAGTCACTCATCCAGTGCAAGCCTGCAACTCAGGCGGACAGTGACAGTGATGATCGGTTGTCAAGCCTATACTTACGAATTCCTGTGTTAGCTTGTCCAACACAATTACGCCTGGGCTAGCTTGTCAACGCCCCAAACCATGTGCACTGCGTGCGTTCTCACTGCAGGCCCCATCAGCTGAGCCGGTCTCGGTCGTTGTGATGAAAGCACCTGAGCCCACGCCAGGCATCCTGCCGCCCGCCGCAGCCTACCAGGGGGTAGTAGCAGCCGGAGCCGCTAAGGCTGCCATGCCCGCTTGGAAGACCCTCCTGTTGGGCTTTGCCGCGGGCTGCTATATCAGCTTCGGAGGCTTCATGGCTGTCACCGCCGCAACAATGGCAGCCGGGCTTGGCATCACCAACCCCATCCTCACCCGCCTCATCATGGGGATTGTGTTCCCATTCGGGCTGCTCATCACGCTCGTGTGCGGCGCGGAATTGTACACGGGCAACACCGCGTTTGTGCCGGTTGCCGTGATGGAGAAGAAGGCCTCCATGCAGCAGCTGGTGAAGAACTGGTTATTCAGCTACTCTGGTAACTTCCTGGGCAGCCTGGCGATGGTGGCGCTGGTGACCAGCACCGGACTGCTGGCCACCTCTGCCGTGCCTGCCAACATGGCGGTCGCCAAGACATCCATCCCCTGGATGCAGGTGGGTGTGCTGGGACTTGAGTGTACTGTAACAGGATGCGGGCAGTAAGTGCTGCAAGCGCGTGGCGGTGTGAGGGGGGCAAGCGCATGGAACAGAGGTGTCACTCAGCAGCACTGCCGTCGTAGCTCGTAGCCTGCTGGCAGGCGGGTAAGGACTGCATGGCCATGAGAACAAGCGCACAGCCAAATACGGCCAGCGTGCAGCGGGCGAATGGCGGCCCCCGCAATATGGGTCAGAGAGGTTAGGGTGCATGCATGGGGCGGTTTAATGCTTGTAACACTCACCCTCCCACGGTTGTACCACGGTTGAGGGAGCACCAACCCAAGAACTCGCTGTTGCCGGGTTCTGCGGCGGCCGTGTTGTCCGCTGGCCCAAACCTCCATCCACAGCTGATGTGTGTTATGCGGCCCCATGCGTGCCTCCCTCAACCGCAGGCCTTTGCACGCGGCGTGCTGTGCAACTGGCTGGTGTGCGCCGCCGTTTGGATGGCGTCCGCCGCCACCACGCTGCCGGGCAAGTTCATCGCGGCGTTCCTGCCGGTGTGCGCCTTCATCACCATGGGCCTGGAGCACTCGGTCGCTAACGTGAGTCGCAGAGAGAGATTGCGATTGCAACACCCTAGCCAGTACAGCCATGAGGCTCAGATCAGGGGCGAATCATTGTGGGCTGTGCGTAGGGGGTGTGCAGCAAATGTGACGCGGGGTTAGCACGACCGATGAGGGGCCATGCAGCATGCGTGCCGTGTGAAACACACCTGCTGCCTCGTCCAGGTTGTCACTCACGAGCCCCACGTACAGGCGGGACAGTGTAGCAGCACCGGTTGGCGTCTCACACTCGCATTGACAAGTGACAGGCCAGGCCCATGCAGCCGCACAGTGCACGCTGCTCACGAACCAGCCAGGTTCACAGGTGTTTCCTGTGCGGTCTTGCACCACGACGACTTCTTTTGATCAAAGCGGAATTTGTGCAAATGCGAGCGCTTTTCTCGGCTGCGGTTCTAAGGTGGTCCCAACTCACACGTGTGTGCATGCATGTGGTGTGCAATGCGTTTGCGCCCCTGCAGATGTTCTTTGTGAGCCTGGGCATCGCGCAGGGCGCCTCCGTGTCCTTCCCCTCCTTCCTCCTGCAGAACCTGCTGCCCGTGACACTCGGCAACACGCTCGCCGGCGTGCTCTTCATGGCCACCACCTATGCTGCGGCCTACGGCTCGCTGCTGGCGGCGCCCAAGCCCAAGACGGCTTAGAGCGGCTCGCAGCTTGCCTGCACCAGCCTGGACATCTGGAACATTCACAGCCGCCGTGACCGGTGCTGTGGATGACCTGCGGAGCTACAATGCATGCGGTTGATCCTCGGCATGCAGCCAATGCAACAGCTCTGGCTTCCAGCCGAGTCGTCATACTTGGATAGAGAGAACGGAGTCGCAAGCCGGTGTGCACCGGCAGCGTGGGAACGGGCCTGCCTGCATCAAAGGCACTCTCCTGTCAGCATAAAGTATTCGCACATGCGTTATTCACGCATCCTGGACGGCCCTTAGAACAATCAGTACGCAGGTCAACAATGGAATGCCAGGCAGCAGCAGGCTTTGTTGCAAGGCATGATACAGCAAAACATTGGCCGGGCGTTGTGATAAACTTGTTGCGTTCGAAATCATGATATTTTATTATACGTTAATGGCTGCTGCGATGGACACAATCGCTCAAACAGTTTAGGTTGGGCTACGTTCGCACATCATATCCATGACCCTGTCAGTGCAGTATGCGGTCGCAGAGCTGAAGGCATATGCATTGCAGTGCACTGTGCACAGCAACACGGCCTTCGTACCGCTGCAGTGGCCCGCCGGAACGCAACACATCGGAACAAACACTCGGATTGGTTTTCGCACTGTCCATCACCATAATATCATTCATCTTCTGCCTGCCGTCACGCACCTGATAGCATTACGGGTATCAAGCCATACCTGCCGCACTGTTCGGCATGCGTCAGACCATTCGCCCTGCAATACCGCAGCGCCCCGCAGGCTTGTTAAATCCATCAATACCCTCCGGTGGTGCCTCTGTAGCCACGCTCAGGCATGCAAGCCATCAGTGCCTAGAGCTGTCCTGGTATGCTTCAGCCCGTGTGCGTAGCGCGGTCAGCCCGTTGGAAGGGGGCACATGCCTGAGCACCTGGTCACCAACCACCACAGATGGGCTGGTATATATTGCCCAGCTGACGTTGCATGAATGAGGCGCACCTGGTGCTGCGCTGGGGTGCTGAGGTCTGGAGGGATATGGATTCAGTGAACGAGCTCTCAGGATTGTGTGCAGCAGACAGCCTCTTGCATGGCCCAACTGCCAGCACATCTGGAATTCCTAATGGCATATTGGCATGTCAGCGGTCAAGCAACATATGGCCAATGTTTGCATTGCATGTGCGTGTCAACGCTGGCACCCACTAGGCGCCACTGCGCCAGCAACAGTACTGCAGGAGCCACGGTCGGGCTCCAGACTGATGCCCGCCTGTTGGCACTGGGAGGGGTGTGTGCTGGGTACGCTGTACTTATTATTATTGGGTTATTGGGTTATATTGGGTTATTGGGGCAAGCTGTTGCAGGTGTCCAGGTGACCATCACAGGCAATCACTTGGGTAATAACATCCAGGGCGATCGTTAGTCCCTGGAAGATTGCCAATCCACGTCGCCCCTCCCCCACATTATCAGGTGCAAATCATTTTGACTCAGCAAAAGGAGTCGCAGGCAAAGCAGCAGCAGCGCTTACATTGCCTACAGAGCTGGGCAGCCATGTGCTGACTGTGGCTGCGGCAGCACAAGATGTGAGTGGAGGCTCCACCCTCCACGTGCGAGTTGTCGCACAAAGCCCTTTACTTGGGCCGAGAGCGCATCAATGGCATGCATGCATGCGCGCGGACTTGCCAACAAGGGTTGCTGACAAGCGCCTGCCTGGAGGCAGAGCACCGGAGAAGGACACGCCTACTACCTACATACACAGCACATATAGGCCAACAGCGGCTGCCGATTAATGGTTCACTATGGATGGCTCACGGACCACATGCACAAGTGCCAGCCATGGCAGGCACCGCGAGCGGCCAGGTGGGAGGCAGGACCTCAGCGTTGCATCCAGAGCAGCCATCAGTGCGTGCGGGGCAAGGGGCCGCCCCCGTGCATCAAGCCGCGCTGCGGTTTACCTTCGCCAGCGTGCTGTAAGGGGCTCGGAAGTTGGAACCGGCCATGGCCCCCAACCTCAGCTTGAACCACATCAACACAGAGTTGCCCGCATTGGCGGCTTTAATCGCTGCGGTCAGATGGCGGGGCCCGGCGTGCGTATGTGCGGGGCGAGAGGCTCTGGCCAGGAGAGGCCTTACGTGTGTATATGTCAAGGGGAATGCAGTGGGCCGGCGGGTGCAGGCACAGCCAACACGCAAACGCATTACCGTACAACATTTGCCCGCACGGGCCAGCTATTGATGCCCACGCTATCCTACTTCTGTCCCATGGCTGTTGCTGCGCTGTCGCGTTGTGACGACCCCGCAGCAGGGCTGCGCTGGCCGCCGACGCCACCGACGCCACTGCTGTTAGTGGTGGTGGTGGTGATGGCGGCGGTGGTTGACACCGTCATCACCACCATGATGATGATGGTGCCTGCTGCCGCTGCAACCCCTGTGCTCCCTGTCAGTCTCAGATATCGCTCTCGCTGGTGCTGCGTGCGCCCGAGAGCTCCGCCCAGCGTGACTCGTCAATGCCCAGACGCGTCATGAGGTCGCGCCAGCGCTGCGGCTCCTCGTCAAAGATGTACGTCATCGGCTGAACCAACACGCCGCTGCCGCCAATCTGCGCACAGGAATCAACAACCAGCGGTGGCACGAGTGCAGCCAGCACGTGAGGGGCCATTAGCACCATCGTTATCATCGCCAGCATCAGCAGCAGCAGCAGCAGCGTCATCATGGGAAGGGCAAGCGATGGGGCGTGCATGAGGTGCGGAGCCGCGTCGGTCAGCGAGCAGGCAAGCCTACGCAAAACTGCAATGGCTCAACCGACAGCGCCATGCGTGGGACCGCCGCTTGGGCAGGGCAGGGCCTAGGACAAGATGACCATGCAAGGCACATCAAAATGCTGTGGTGCACGCCTCATGCAACTCAAGGAGTGTGGTGACGTTGCTGCTGCTCACACTGCCGGTGCGCGATAATGTACATGTACGCGCACACACGCATGCGCATGCGCCTCATGGAGTGCCTTTGCGCCGGGCCGTGCCGCGTACCTTCTGCAAGGCCTTGACGGCTGTGTAGAGCTGCTTCTTGCGCACGCAGATGGTGGCGGCGTAAAAGTTGAGGTGCACGTCCCCCGCTTCCTGCGCCTTGAGGTTGTACACGTTGCTGATGGTGGGGCCCTGCAGCACACACAGCACCACACATGCACACACGAATGCGTACGCACGCTCAAGAGGTTGCTGCACTCCAGTGTGTACCCCATAAATCCCCATTGCATGTTGCACGCCCCGTCAGACCGTGTCCAGCTAGCAACTCAACTCACGCTGCAGATGCTGTAAACATGCAAACGCTGTGCAGGATAGGCCTTGACGGCCACCTGCTGAACGACTGCATCACTCTCGGCATCACCATCACCATCACGCCACGCCGGCAGTCACTGCCTTGTCGTGAGTTCCCCCGACGGACATCAGGGACAACACCAGCCAGACACCAACACCAGGCCCTATGCCGGTCGGCGGTCAGGTGAGACATTGCTGCTGGCCCTCAGTGTGAGAGAGGTGAGAGGGGGCGCTCAGGAGAGGGCTGGCGGTGAGGGAGGGCCTCACCTGCAGTCCCTGCAGCCCTGGCGCCTTGAGCAGGCGCTGCGCGACGTCCTCGGGGCTGCTGCCGCGCATGTTGGCGATGACGCTGTAGAACTGCTCCGCCTTGAGGTGCGCGTCAAAGCGCTCAATCAGCTCGTGCACAATCTGCAGGGGCGCGTGGGTCAGCGCAGATGAGATGCTATAGGCACACACCGCAGCACAGACCGCTGCACAGACAAGGACCCGGAGTCGATTCTTCAACCAATTAGGCACGTATGCATGCATGCATTCATGGGACAGCCGCACCGGGCATGCATGAGGGAGCGCCAGCCACCTGCAATGCATGCATGCATGCGTGATCCCCGGCGCCTTAGCGGGGCTGGGGCAGCGCACCACACAGCTGAGCGGATATATCGTTGTCCCTCAGGCTGTGTACATGCGCGTATGCTGCATGCGTGCATGGACTGGGACAGCGCAAAGGTCCGCGAGAGACCGATGCAACGGCACCTGCACAGGCTGGCAGATTATGACGAGGTTGGCGACCCGCCAGCAAGCACCCTCACGTGGCATTCGTTGTTACTTGGTACGCTACATCAACATGTGCCCCTCAGCGTGATGACTCACCGCCAGCAGGCCTGGTCGGTCCGCCAGCGCCTTGCGGTTGGCCACCAAGATGCCCTCGCTCTGCATGATCGTACCGCCCTCAATCTCCTGCGGTACGCGACGTCATGCACGCAGAGGCGCGTGCATCGCACGTCAGCGTATGGTCATGCCGTTCCTGCTGCCTCGCAGCACTGACAGCTGCCAACCGCTGGGTCGTACCATGCACACCTGCTGCACAGCATCACCCGAGCTGACCTGACCGGCAGCAAGCCGTGGATGCTACCAGCGAGCGGAGACCAGGGAGGACTGGCATGCAGTAGTCCCCCGCAGGTGTCATGTTACTCAGGCTACAGGCGAGCGATCCGCAAGCACCCACACACATGTGTGCATTTCGCGGCTGGGCCTTGCCCAAACGCATGCATGTGCCTCGCCCACGGGGGTGGGAGGGTGCGGGTGCGTGGCTTGATGGTGCATATGCGGGGCCTTTTGAGTGTGGCGTGCGGGCGCGTGCCCCTCACCCCACGCTCAAGAGGGTGATTACTGATTACTGATTGAGTTGCTGGGTGGTGGTGGGGCTCCCACCACCTCTCACCCTGAGGTTGTGTTAGGCTTTAGGGTTTAAGGCTCACCGCCTCTCACCACCTCTCACCCTGAGGTTGTTCTCGCGGAGCGTCACACCGGTGGACACAAGGTCCAGGATGATATCCGCGCTGCCCATAGCGGGCGCCGCCTCCAGCGCGCCATCCGCGCTCAGCAGCGCAAAGTGCTTGAAGCCGTTCTCGGTGAAGTAGCGCTTTGCTATGTTGTAGTACCCAGTCACCACGCGCAGCGGCGTCTCGGCTGTCCAGTCAGGCATGTCCTTGAGCTGCTGCAGCGAGGTGATGTTGGCGAACTTGCCGGTCATGGGCACACCCAGGGCCAGGTGGCACTGCCCGAAGTTGAGCGCCTCATGGCACACAATCAGGTCGGGGTCGTTGTCAGCGAGCTCAGCATACATGTCATAACCGACAATGCCAAGGTCGATGTCGCCGTAGCGCAGCTTGCGCACGACGTCAGACGCACGCTGGAACCACACCTCCAGTCCGGGAATCTACAACGTAGCACACGGTAGCACACGGTACAAGCCGCCTCAAGTCACAGCGTTGAAGCCAACAGAGCTGGTCAGCGGGACCTGACCGGCAAATGCCTTATCGCTGTGCAACGTAAGAGCGGGTTGCCCTACGCTGCCCGTGTCAATGAACACTGTGCATGAAGCAGTGCAGACTGGTGTACACAGAAGCATGCGTGCTGACTGTGTGACTGCAAGTCGCAGTACCTGAGGAATCTTGGCGACATACTGCCTGGGGTTGGGCTTGTACACCGAGAGGGCGCTCTCCTGCAATTGCGGAAACGCGTGAGCACTCAATAAGTGGGAAGCATTTGCATATTAAATCCCCACAAGCATGTAACGGTAGGTCACACGGGCTCACAGGCTTGCATACTTGCAACCAGCATCCTGGCGGCTATGTGCATATCTGACCATGGCTGACGCTCGTGCCACACGCGTTACGGAATGTAGCAATATACACATTAATATAAAAGCAGACTGTTGCAAAATTGACCCAGGTCCCAACGAGCCAAGTGAACAGACAACCGTTACTTGCGTTTCGCGCCGTTCAGAGGACACCTTGTGTAGACACGCGATGGAACGATGGGCAGCAGCAGCAGCAGATGCATCTTCCAGGAACACACCTTAAGAAGGTCCATCGTGTCCTCAGCCATCCGCCCCTTGCTGGGCAACCCCATGCGCAGCGTTGTGCGCGGAACAGGCTTGGGGAGCTTGCTCACTGCAAAAAGCAAGCAGGGTCGGGCACTTAAACATGATGCGCCTGCTCATGGCTGTGTAAGGCCTACAGCTGTTAGGGCTCAGCATGCTCGCAGTGCTTTGCATGGCTGCCCTAACATGAACGCTCGCAGCCCGCACAAACAGGTACCTGGTTGACCGTTTGTAGAATCATCAGAGTCCACAGAGTTCTTAAGAAGCTTAGCTCCGTTAAGCAGGTCATCCTCTGCACGCCTGGTTAGGCTGTGGGCGATTACCGAGCCCCTGCCTTGTGCTGAGGGGCAACCGCTGCTCACTGGTGTCAAGCACTGTTGCTGGCGCGCCTGTCGTGCTGCTAAAGCAGCGTTGCGCTGCTGGTAAAGCTGCATTGCGTGTATCGAGCCGCTAAACGGTTTGTACGCGCACTGCCCTGAGCCGTGCCTCTATCGATTCAGTCTTGCAGCAGCCAGGGGTCAACAGAACTGGGTACGCTTGCTGTAACACGACACACGTTGACAGCCAGCGGGCGCTTCCAGTAAGAAGAACGATTAATGCTTTGCAGTTGTCCAGAGACTCAGGCGCGAGAGAGGATGGTCAGGATCCGAATGCCATTACCAAAGCACCAGATGCTCCATCCCCAGTCAGTTGGGGTCCCGCCAAGAAAGCCGTCCGGTTGGGTTTGTAGAAGCATTTTCGAGTGTCTATGACAGGCTCCAGTACTTGCGGGCAGCGTATAACGTGCCTTGCGTGTATTTGATGGTCGACGTGCGCGCCAGCACTCTCGTTTCATACCTGAAGACAGCTGCCCTGCGCAAGCGTGGTTTTAAGCTTTTTGGATACAGCGTGAGCGATAGTCTCTGGAACTAGACTGTGTATAGTATAGCTAGGCAGCAGCACAGCTCAGTCTCTGATGGACGCCTCCCCAAAGCAGACTCGGCCGGCGACGAGCCAGACTCCTAGTGTTTCAGATGCTGGCGAGGAAGGGGCCAACATGTCAACCGCGGAGGTGTGCATCCATGCACCTGGCCATGTCGTTGCTTTGCCGCGGACCGAAACCACCCGTGAAACTACAAGGGTGTCAGAGCACAGGGTCAGGGGCTACCCCCCATAACATCTTGTATAGTATGCACACATAGCCTGCTGTCTACCGTATCCCTGGCTGCGTTGTTGCTCGTGGTCAGTGCGTGCGGCGACTGACGCCGGCGGCGACGCCCTCGTAACGCAGGCTGCATCGGTACCAGCGAGCGACAAGCCACTCTTGTTGTTCGATCTCAATGGTGAGCTTTGATTTCTTCATTATTGATTGTGGCTGCAGCGCCCTGCGAGCAGCATATTTAGTTGGACTGAAAGCTTTGGGCAAGCACGAGAACACGCCAACGCGTTTTGCTTGGTGATTTGACTTTGCTTACGCAGGTGTGCTTGTAGAAGAGTCACAGACCGACCAGTCTGGACAACGCCGTGGGCCCCGCTCCAGCTTCGTCACACGGCCTGGCGTTGCCCGGCTGCTTGCTCTGGCGCCGAGTTACCAGTTGGGCGTGTACAGCTCAGCGATGCGTGGTACAATTGACAAGGCCCTTCGCACCTTGCGCCTCGAGCTGCACTGCCATGTGGCCTGCCACCCTCAAGGTGCGGCAGCAGCTGCTGTGTGCGTAGGCATCGACGAAGGGCACAGGCTCGAGCCACCCCAGCGGTTCTAGCTCCCATCTAGGGTATGAGAGGGAGTCCTTTGAACCCTGCTTGCGTGCTTGCAGACCTTCCGCCTGGTGTCAGCGTGGAGAGGTTGTTCACCACTATCATGCACCGCGGCCACTGCCTGTCTGACCCCGCGTGGGAGGCCCGTGAGGGCGGGCAGCCCTGGTCGACGGTGAAGCCGCTAGGACTGCATGGCCTGGACATGCGGAGCACACTCTTGATAGACAACGAGGCCTGCAAGGGCGCTGCAGGTCAGATACGCGTTTGCGGGCGGGCGTTCCTGCATGCTGGCACACACCTCTGTGCCGTACGAATGCATGTACCCCCCCGCCCCTACACACACACACACATACACACATATTCAACTTCGACCGTAATTGCGCGCGCCTACCGTACTAGCAGCAACTGGTTGGGGCCACGTGTGCTGACTCGTGTGCTGAGTAGCGTCACTCCGGGGTACAGCCTGCCATCACGCGTGTGCTGAGGGGTGTGTGCTGAGGGGGGGTGCATGGTGAGGGGGGATGCTGAGGGGGGTGCCTGGGTGCTGGTCGTGCATGCGCAGGCGAGGAGTCCAGCCTGGTGGTGGTGCCCACCTGGGAGGCCGCGCAGGACCTGGGCGCGGCGGCCTGGGAGGCGCTGGTGCAGGTGAGCTCTGCCGCCAAGAGCCACGAGCAACGCTATATATCAGTAACATAACCTAGGCCTTAGGCCCTAGCAACACTGAAGCCTTACACACTAAAGCTTGGGAAGCTCACCCGACCCTAGATCCTAAAAGTGCCCCTTTGAAACAATTCAAATCGGGTAGCCCGTTGCCGCGTTGCCATCCTCACACATTTTCGTCCATGTCAACCTCCGGGCTGTCGGGGGTGCGGTTCACCTATGTGCGCATGGGTGCGCGTATGATGGGTCCAAGACTCCATCTGTGGCTCAGTTCTCACCTGGAGGGAGGGGCGTATCGACCTGGGCTGGAAAGCCCCAAGTGTACAACACCTAACCCTTCACCTGCTGGGGCGCTGTGTGTGTGTGTGTGTGTCTCGAGCAGGAGTTGCTTGACTTGGTCCAGGCCGGTCCCGATGCCTCCAACAGCGGCGCTGACCCCGCCACCACCACCACCACCGACAACGCGCAAAGCGGCGGCCAGGGCCTCGACCTGCGCCTCCACTCCCACCGCATCTCGGCCGCGCTGGCGACGCTCCACCGCCCCACCGACGACAGCAGCGATGCCGCCAGCCGCGCCGCGCTGCTGGACGAGCTGCGGCACGCGCAGACGCAGCAGCGCATCGCCGCCACGCAGGCGCAGAACCAGGCGAAGCAGCGTGAGCGGAAACAGCACAAGCTGGAGAAGCAGGCGGCGAAGCAGGCGCAGCAGGAGGCGCAGGCGGCGGCGCTGGAGGCGGCCCGCGAGAAGAAGCGGGAGCGCAAACACCAGCGCAAGGCGGCGGCCGCCGCCGCCGCCGACGCGCTGCCGCGCGACGAGGCGTCCCTCAAGCCGCTGGCGTGGTCGGCGGCGCTGCTGGCCGCGATGGGCAGGGGCGCGCGCGCCACGGCGGTGCGGCGCCAGGAGCTGGCGACGTGTGACCCCGACGCCCTCGCCGCCATCGCCGTCGGCGGCACCGCGTCCGCCACGCTGTGCGCCTCGCGGGCAGCAGTCGCCGCGCTGGTGCGCCTCGCCAGCGCGAGCGCCGCTGAAGACGGTGGCAGCGCTCCCGCTGAAGAGACTGACGCGGCCGCACCCGCGGCCGCGTCCCGGCCGTTTTCGTACTACGACATGTGGCATGCGGCGGGCATGAAGGTGTGTGTGGAGCGCGTCGCGCTGGCGTGCCTGGTGGCGGCAACCCAGGCGGCCCAGCAGCCGCCGCAGCAGGCGCAGGAGGGGAAGGATGCAGCGGCAGCAGCAGAAGGGCCATCGGACGGTGCAGATGATACGCGCTCGTTGGCGCCCAGCGTGCCGGTAGAGGCCGTCGCTGCGATCGCCAATGTGAGTGTGCCGTAAGCGTTTCGCAGCGGCATCAGTGGGGGAGGGGGAGGGGGGGCTGATGGCAGCGTATTGCGGCTGCATGAGCTGCCTGCGCACGTGCCGGGGGTTCACCAAGCTGCGTGACTGCTCCGTTGCAACAGCACAAGCAGGCACACACGTGCAGGGGCTTGTGTGGAGGCCTGCCTGCTGCCGGGGCTGGGGGCCGCAGGGAGGAAAGGGCGCATGCAGTGCTGCGGAGGGTATTTCCTCCCTGCGTCATACTTGCGCTCGTACGATGTGGATATGAGTAATGCAGTATTGGGTCCGAAGGCTGCTCCACATGCCTTCACCACGCCCTCCTGTGCTGGCTTTGACTTGAGCAGCCTGTGCCCTTTGCCCGCGACTCCATGCACGCTAGCACTCGCTCTGCTGCTGCTATATATCAGCACCAATCCCATTCACTGCTGCCATGATTGCCACCCGTGACGTGCGTGTGCCGTGTGCATGATGCCCCCGCTGCGCTCGTGGCCATGACGCCTCTGCTGGACACCCGCCGACTGGCCGCTCACCTCGCCAGGCGCTGAGCCCCTCCATCACCCGGCACCTGGGTCAGATCCTGGCGGCCAAGTCACCCGCCAGGCCACGATTCCCGTACTACCGCCTGGCGGCTCTGCTGACGGCCAAGGCCGACTGCGGGGCGCTGCACGAAGAGGAGGAGCAGCAGCAACCAGCGGGGCAGACTACCGGCAGCCCTGCTGTCATCACCAGGTGCAGGTGGGACGCATGCATGCGCCTCATGAACACATGCCTGCAACGGGCGCCGTCCGGCTTGGTGGAGTGCGTTGGTCAAGGGGTTGGGGTCGGGTGCATGCAAGGACCTGTTTGCTGCGTTGCGAATCACTACCGCATATGGTGATCTGATGGCACTGCTGCCCGTTGCGGCGGTCAGCGCACGTGTGCACGATGAGAGCCAACGAGGGTTGTCGCTCACTGATGTGGTCAGGCGCTAGTGTGACGATAATCACGCTAGTGCGTCGGCCTCAGGTTTTGCTCTGTCCCAGGGTTTTGCTCTGTCCCAGCTTCAGATCTACAGATTGACCCGCTACGGTCAATCTGTAGATCTCAAGTTTGACCGCTGCCAACCTTGTTCTGGAGGGCGATGGCGATCGAATTCAGCTGCCTTGTTCGCTACAAAACTAGGCGGCGACATGCTCTGTCTAAACGCTAGGTGGGGTTATGTAGCGGGTTCAGAGTTCAATCTCCGAAAGACGGTGATTTTAAAAACGGCAGGTATGGCTGGCATGCCGATTCGCCCAACGCGGAGCGGCATAAACGCCGATGTAGTTCATCAAGGGATAGAACGTTCCGGGTAACCAGGAGCTGCACGGACATGAGGATCTGGTGTCGTCGCGGGAGCGAGGAGGGTGCGAGGAGGGTGCATTCAAATCATGGTGGGAGATGCACTCCTGGGCAATGTTCGACGAATTCCTTGTCCCCTGCACGCAGCTATGTTACAAAGAGTAGGGAGTACCGCGGCATGCATGATAGGCTTGGACTTGACACAGTGAGGTGGAACTCTTGGCGTCAGGGGCATGTGTTTGAGCGCGCTTCTGGCTCACACAAACCACGGTATTGGCGTAGCTTTCTGCGTCTGGGCAGTAGGGAGCCAAAACTCCTTTGAGCAACACCTGGCAGTCGCAGCTCCATCCTAACGACTGCTTGGATGACACTGTGCTCTACACACGTCGACGGTAGAGAGTGCTCAGCGTACCCAAATGCTGCTCGCATTTCCTGTTGTCCCCTGTACAGTGTTTCCGCTGTGTTTTGGTTGGGTCACGCAGCCTGCGGCTTCCTCCAACGGTCCCCTCCCTGGAGCAGTTCGCCCTGGACTTCGCCATCGTGTCTGCCTGGCCTAACATCGTTGACTCCCAGGGTGACTTCCTTCCCTCCCTCATCCAACACGCCCGGCAGATGGCGGCGCGCGCCGCAGCCGCTGTGGGCATCCCCGTCGCGCAGCGGGAAACACAACGAGATAGCGGTGATAGCGGGACGGCAGCGGAGGCGGCAGCTGCCGCTGCCGACGCTGATGGCACGCTGCAGCGGGCGACGCAGCGCTGTGAGCCTGCTGAGCATTGCCTGCAGCAGAGCATGGAGCACGATCCTGCTGCTGATGGCGCTGAGCGGCCGGGTAAGGTGGCGCGTCACAATCTGCGTGAACGCGATGTGGGTGGAGCGCTGCATGCGGCCGCCGCTGCTGCCGCTGCTGCAGCCGGATTAACTCTGCCTATGCAGCGTGCACAGAATCCTGGCCAGCTGCCTTCTCGTCCGCCTGCATCTACGTCTCAGCAACACGCTGAGCCCCCGCGCAAGCAGCAGCAGCAGCAGCAGGCACCGCAGCAGCAGCGTGGCACCAAGCGGCGCTATGTGCTGCCCGGTGCTCAGCCTTTGTACAACGGCACAACGGTATGGCTGAAGGGCCAGCAGCAGCAGCAGCTGGGGGCGGGGGGGCATGCCGGGCCCGGCCCCAGCAGCGGAACCGCCGGCCGCGCCGACGCGCCGCCGCTGTCGCAGCTGCATCACGAGGTGTGCCGCTTCGCAGCGGCTGCGGCGCCCACGCCAGCGGAGCTGGGCGTGCTGCGGGCCGCGCTGGCGCACATGCAGGCGGCGGCGCGCGCGCTGTGGCCGCACGCACGTGTGGTGCTGTTCGGCTCGCAGGTGCGTCTTCGGCCCTTGCCTGTGCGTATGTACTGTATCATGCTGCATGGGTGGTGGTACCGGATTTTGGCAAAGCGTATCCTCAGGCCTGGCAGGGTTTAGGGTTTAGGGTTTAGGGTTTAGGATGCGCTTGTGTGCATGGCTGTCAGGACATGATCGTTATGGTAGGACACATGTGTGCAAGCCTGGCTTGGTGCGGCGCTTGTATTGCTGCTGCGCCTTCACGTGTGCTGCAGGTGTGCGGGTGTCTGTCTCAGGTGTGCGTGTGTGCATGTATGTATGTGAGCAGGCTGGCGGTCTGGCGCTGCCCAACAGCGACCTCGACATCGTCATCCTGGGTGAGCACACAGCACAGCGCAGCACCCAGCGCAGAGTACTCACTGGTGGAGGCACGTGGTGCGCCTGCTGCTGGCACACTCAGGGCTTGCCGCTGGTGCATTTTGTCGGTTCGGCCGAGCCGAGCAGCGCAGCGTTTGCATTATGCCACTGTGTGCGGCTGCAGCTTCCGCCTTCCAACCAACCATGTGCTGGTGCATGGCTGGCAGCTGGGTTGGCAGTGTGCATAATGTTGTTCCCAAAAATGGTGCAGCTGCTGGGCCGTTGCGGGGCCTGCTATGTTAGCGCTCACCTGCGTACTTGTGGTGATACATGTGCACACCAGCTGGGCCTGCTTCTTCTGCTGGTGCCCTCCAATCTCCCCCGATATCAACCGTGTTTCCTCCTGGCTGGTCTGGATCTGCTCACCTGTTGTTCCCTACCGCCTCCGTTGATCAGCCCAGTGATGTGCTGCGCATGCATGCATGCAGGCGTGACGAAGGACCTGGCGCGGCCCGCAGAGGGCTTCACGAATTCCCAGGTGCGGTGGACTGGTGATGCCCCTCCAGCCCCAGCAAGAACGTGCCAATGTGTGCTGATGCACAACGATGATGGGCTGTGATGGGTGCCGCCCTCTCAGCATGCTCCCGCAGGGAAGCAGGCGTCCCTCCCTCAGAGCTCTCCTCCAACAGTGGCGTGGTAACGGGCTTGCCTCGAGTCTAACCACAGTCTAGCATGCAACTACAGTCTAGTGTGCCCTGCCCTGCCTGGCGTACGGTGGCGTACGGTGGTGTGTACCACGTAACGCCTGCTTGCCTGCGCTGCCACACGCCCTACTGCCCGCAGCGCCAACGGAACGCCCGCCTGCTGGGCCTGCTGGCGCAGCAGATGAAGCGCATGGGCCTCATCCGCAGGCACCAGCTCATCCACGCCAAGGTGAGAGGCCCGCCGCTGTCGCCAAGCGCCCGCCCGCCCGCCTGCCAGGCTGCCAGGCTACGTATGTATCGTATGTACCGCATGTACTGTATGTACAGGAGGAAGGTGTATCAGCAGGGGCTGGTGCGCCGTCCTTGATGACGCGAGCGTCAAGGGTTTGTCGCAAGTTGTGATAGATTGGGAGGGGGTAGGGAGGCGGCTGTGATGTGATGAATGCGATGGCAGCGGCACCGATGCTTTTGGTGAGCGCGTACGCCTCAACTCACCCCATACACCCGCTGATCCACACGCTGTTGAGCGCGCCACCTGCACTTGTTCATGTCCTGAAATGCTGGAATGCTTCCCTGCCTTCCCACCACTGCTCCCAGCACAACTCTGCCCTTCGCCCCTACGGTAGCTGCTCGGCATCATCCCATGCATGTTGTGCCGGCGGGGTGTCATAAAGCCTATCTGATAGAGGTGTGCATGAACTGATAGAGGTGCATGAACTGCTACGCGTTGGCCCCCTTGACCGCGCCCCTGACCCGCTGTCCCCTGGCCTATCGCCGCCGTCTTTGCTTCACCCGCATGGCAGGTCCCCATCGTGAAGACAGACCTTCTCGTGGATACCACCACGGCTAATGGCGGCAGCGGCAGCAGCGGCACCAAGGCCAGCCTGCCAGCTGACATCAGCTTGGGCGTCTGCAACGGCGCCGCCGCTGTCGGGTTGGTGAGTGCGAGTACAACTATTGGAGTATCCCACTGTGCTTGTGCTCACCACCGCTGCCACCACCTTCTCAATCCCCACCATCACCACTATAGGAATGTTCAGGATGTACATCGTTGTGAGCTGCATGACGTGTGGCTTGCGCGTCTGTGCATGTGGCTTCCCGGTCAGCCAAGCAGGCCGCCGCCTCCTGCTGGGTCCAACGCACGGACTGTGACGAGCTGAGCGGCGCCGGTGTGCATAGCAGTGTGTGAGCAGCGCGTCGGGTGTGAGGAGCTGACATTGCGGGGCAACCACGCAGTCCGCAAGACTTGTGTGCCGGGGCTTGACGGCTTTGCGCACCCTGCTCAGGCACAGAGCGCATGCCTGATTGCTGTGCATGGCCTGTCAAAGGCAAAGCATGCAGCAGGTCGTGTGCATGTGCCTCACTGTGCGTGTGTTTGTGGGCGCGGGGGTGTCTCGCAGGTGCGGCGTGCGGTGGAGGCCCTGCCACCGCTGCGGCCGCTGGTGCTGGTGGC
>BDDA01000170.1:50147-89485 GCA_001662385.1 Chlamydomonas asymmetrica | reverse complement strand
TCGTCGGCTGTCAGATCCATCGACTCCACACGCATGCTGGCGGTGGAGCAAGCGGCGGCGGCGGAGGCCGCAGGCGCGGCGCCGGTGCTGGCGGGCGCTATGGGTGCTGGCATGCTTGCCGTGCGTGCGCTCGGCGCTTGCTGCTGCGGCGGCCATAGCGGCGGGGCGGCCCTGGTGGGCGATGCGGGGCGGCTGGACGCTGCGGGCGGTGGTGGCAGCACTGCTGGCTCATCCTCATTATACTCGGCACCAGCAGCAGCAGCAGCAGGGGCGTTGGGAGGCATTGCATGCAACAGCTGCATGGCCTGATGCATCGCTGCAGGACCCTTGACGGCAACCGCAAGGGCACTCTCAGGTGCTGCCGCCAATGCTGCCTCGGAGCTCCGTGTGGGGTCAGGCGCATCAACCCGAGCGCGTTTGCAGGATGGTGCATCAGCCGCGCTAGCGGCGAGCGCATGAGCTGCGGCTGACCGCTTGGCGTTCTGGCCCTGCCTGCCGAGGATGCCGCCATCACCATCACCGGCTGCTGTTGCTGTGGTTGTCGCGGCTGTCGTGCAAGGCTCCGGATCCGGATGCGCCTCAGCACCATCCCGCAAGTCCTCGCCCAGTGCAGGCCTCTGCAGCACCGAGCTAGCGGCACCTGACGGCCCGCTGTCAGCCGCCCTGCCGCTTCCACTGCTGGCTGCACCACTGACGGCGTGAACCAGCTTCGCACGCTGGGCGGGATCGCCAAAGCCGTCCTGCGGCAGTCCAGCATGGGCATGCAGCGCCGCTGGTGACGGCATCGCCGCTGCCGCCAAGCCAGCTACAGCAGACGAGCTCGGCGCTTCATGGCCCATAGCAGCAGCAGCTCCGAGTGCTGGAAGTGGTGGTGGTGCTGTCGTTAAAGCATTGAGTGTGCTTGCGCCCAGTGCCTGGCTTGCGGTGCGGGAGCGTGGTGATGCGATCATCACCTCGTCCACAAAGCCAAACAGCTCGACAGGCGGAGACGTTGCAGGCACCGATGCTGCTGCTGCGGCGGCGGCAGCCGCGCACGAGCCAGCAGCTGCTCTGAGCGCCGCTGGTGCCCCCTGCTGCACCACCACATGCCTTCCCGGCGCCCTGGCTACTGCAGCGCCCACGCCAGCGAGCGGTACGGCTGCATTGGCATGGCTGGCCTCGCCAGCTGTGCAGCGCACGTGCGCCGGGGCGGCCGCGTGGGGACCCGCAAGCAGCGCGGGGGCGGGGGGGATGGCAGCACCGGCAGCGCCCTGGCTGCACTGAACGCCAGGCAGGGGAACGCGCTCACCAGCAGGATCGCGATTGGGTGCGGTGCGGGTGGCGTTGACGGTGTTGTCGATCACTCCTTGAACCAGGTGGTCATCCATAACCTCCGCGTTAAGGCGACCTGAGCTTGGGCCTGTGCTTGTGGCTGCAGAAGGGGATTCTGTGGCGGTGGTAGTAGCCACAGGGCGGCTGCCAGCAACACCCGCGAGAGCTTGAGCGTCAGGAGGATCAGGCCGGCTGTGCCGCTCAGCGGGGACCCCCACAACACTGCTGTTACTGCCGCCGCCGCCGCCGCCGCCGTTGCTGTTGTTGGTGTTGCCAGCGCGGCTGCTGATAGCGGTGGCCGCCGTGGCAGCCTGGCGCTGGAACAGGCCCATCACGCCACCGGGCCGGCTGCTGCGTCCAGGCGTGGCACCAGTGCCGCTGCCGCTCCTTCGCGCAGCAGCAGTAGGGGGCAAAGGCCGGGTTGGCACCGGCGCTGCCTTTCCTATGTGCGGCGACGGCGACGGTGACGGTGCGGCTTTGCCACCCCTGGCAAAGAAGGCAGAGGCGATGGCGGGTGACGCCACGTGTGTGTGCGCGCTGGCGGCTGGTGCGTATGCCGCGGCAAGGCCCAGGCGCGTCACCTGCAGGCCGCCGCGCGCTGAGGTGGCCACGGCGGACTTGAAGATGGCCGCAAAGCCTTCCACCAGCGCCCGAACGCCCGGCACCAGCGGCTGCCCGCTCGCCACTGCGCCGCTGCTGCCCCGCCCGGCACTGCCTGCTGCTGCTGCGCCTGCGCCTGCCGCCGCGCTCGCCGTCACACCAGCACCCGCAGGAGCGTTGTCGTTGTTGCCAACCTCATCGCCTGCATTGCCCAAGATGGCCGTGTTGAGATGTGCGTGTTGGTGTTCGGCAGGTCTGTTGGTAGCCGGCTGTAATGCTTGCATACCAGGTGCGGGTGTGGCATCGGCTGCACTGGCAGCAGCAGCTGTCGGCGGCGCGTGTGCTGCACTCCCCCCGGCGCCGGCCTGTGCAGCGCCGGCCGCACGCAGCGCCGCCAGCAGCGCCGGCGGCGCGTCCGCCCCGCGGCTGCGCGGCGCGGCCCCATAGCCCTGGCGCCACGTCAGCACCAGGCGGGCGGGCAGGCGGCCGGCGTGGCGCACGGTGTCCTCCAGCAGGCGCGCCCACAGCGCCTCCGCAAGGCCCTGCAGCGCGGTGCGCACGGCGGCGAAGCGCGTGAGGGGCGGGAAGGAGCGCTCCGCCAGGATGGACTGCTGGGGCCCCCGCTCCCTGTTGGGGTTAGGGGGGAGGGGGCAGAGGGAGGGGGAGGATGCATCAGCCACACGGTAGGAACATGCCAGCTCACCGCCATGTACGCATCGCGGGAGGAGCTGGTTCCGCTTGACTACACAGCGCGGTAGGACAGAATTACGTGCGGTCGCAACTACCACAAACGCCTCCGCAAACCAGTCTGGCAACTGCTAGGCAATATTACAATGTGTGCAGAGCATGCAACACCCGCAGGCAAGTCCCTTTGACGGCTTTGTGCGCTGTTTGTGTCCTCGGCACATAATGAGGACAGAGATTGAACCCTAAACCCTAACCGGACCAGGCCCGTTGCTGCACTGCTAATGGCTGCCATCCACACCATCACACTCACTTGACAGGCTCGTCGTGCTTTGCATGCGGCAGGTCGGCCAGCAGGCCGCCGATATTGTCGCCGAACCTGCACACAGCGAAGCACATGCATTACGTCATCTCGCTCGTACAGCCCACAGCTCAACATGCAAACCACACGGCAGCCAAGCCCATACCCCTGCGGGTCAAAGCGCTCTCATCTGTACTGCCTTGACAAAGTCAGGGCGAAACGCTACAGGCCCACAACGACAGCACACGGCTCTCCAAGCGGGTGAGTGCATGCATGCATGCGTGGCAGGCAGGGGCTGTACGGGTGTGCACAGGACGGTCCACACCAGCGTTTGACAGCACCGAACGCACTTGGCCAGCAGGGCATGGCGTGGGAAGGCGACAAGCTGCGCCACCTTGGTGACGCCCAGCGCTGACACCACGCCCGCACCCGCCTTGCCACGCAGGTAAGGGATGTCCTGCAGGGGGCAGTCCCGGGGGGGGGGGAGGAAGGGGTCTTGATGCAGCCATGCGCAATGGCACCACATGGCCGGCTCGGCAACAATGCGCCGACAATGGCCAGAGGATCCGTGCATGCCTGTGCGCTGGAGGCTTGATCACCGAGCTGGCGTAAGCACCTGCCCGCCTGGAGCAACGTGCGCATGAGCGGCATGGGGATGGGTCGATGCCAGGGGGCAACAGGAAAGAGAGGCTCCAGCTGATGCGGTATGGCGAAGGCGGTGGGTACGTCGTGTACACGTGGCACAACAACACAAGCTACTCGCACGCGCGCATGCGCACACACACACGTAAAGGTGGCGTGGCTGGTTGCTGCACCTCATCATATTGGTGATCACCTGTATGTTGTGGCCCTGGATGAAGGCCTGGGAGAGCGCGTACGGCAGCACCGCCACTGCATCCGGTTTGAAGGGCTGCGTGACACATTGTCATATGGGCACGGTTAGAAGCAGCAGCAGCGGCCAGCCACGGTGGAGGGGCGGTGGGGAAGTGAGGGTAACGGTACAGGCGGTATAGGTGGTAGAGGTAAGCGGGCGAGTCAGTCACCTGCTGCGGCTGTTTGTTGCGACATGAATCCCATGATTGTATACGACCACGCAAGCCGTGTACCCAAGCCCAAACCAGCACAGCACATGACTGCGCCTGTGCTCCTACGTCTCCTGCACCGCGCCACACCAGCAGCACCCCACCCAACAGCACTCCCGCTCCCTCCCTCCCTCCCTCGCTCTGTCTTCCCGCTGTCCTCACCGGCCCGGCCAGTCGCGCCAGCAGCTTGTTGCCCGCAACGCCCACCGTGACGCTCAGGCCGATCTCACGCTTGAGGGCAGCGCGCAGCGCCACCGCCACCTGCTGCCACCGCATACAATAGTCGGCGCTCAGCCGCACCCGGGCATGCAGCAGGTGCGCCATGTACTCCCCCTCTCACCCTACTACTAGCATGCAGGCTGCACGACGCCCTCTACCACTGTACTAGTATGCCAGTACCAATACAGTAGCACTAAGTGACACCAGCAGTCAAGTTACAATCCGCCTCCCTGCCTTCAAACGCTGATCGAATTCTCGGCCCAAGAGTGTCTCTCGCATCCACGCATCCACATTGAGAAACTCCTATGTATCAGGGCTGAATCGCGTCAGCCCTGATACATAGGAGTTCCTCAACGTCGAGGCGAGCGACACTCTTGGGCCGAGAATCCCATCAGCCTTCTCAGGAGGCTGCCGAAGTCAGGGAGGGGCTCAGCACTGACGGCGCATGCTGCCCCCAGATCGGGACCAGGGCACCAGTACAGATGCACCACCTGGGCATAGCAAGTGCTAGAGGGGCCACAAGGGCTCAGTGCGGCGCACCAGTACCAGTACGCACAGGCCTCGCATGGGATGATGCTTAATGCTATTCATGGCTGATCGGGGGACGACCGGCCATACAGATGCCGCATACCGTATGCGAACAACCACATGGTGCTCGATATCACGATACCAGTGCATACGATATCACGATACCAGTGCATACGACGGATCCACTTCACCCTCAAGCCTCGCCTGCGCTACACTCTACCGTGCACGTACCGCCACGCCACGCCTCAATGGCTCCTCAACGTCACCCCAGCCGCCGCCGCCGGCCACACGCACACGCTCATCCCCGGGCAGCGGGGACGATGACGGGGACAGGGCCTGCGGCGGCGCGTCAGGCGAGGAGTGCACGCAGGGCCCACCATGAACATCCCCTGCTGCTGCTGTAGCGCTGCCTTCAGAAGTGCTGCCGCAGGTCCTGCTGGCGGTACGGCCGGTATGGGATGCAGTACAGTCAACCTCCAGGTAAAAGTCATCGTAGCTGGCCTTCTCCACTTGCCCGCCTGCGGCATACCTGGAGGTTGACAACACAACGGGTGGAGGGAGCATATGGTGCAGCCGCAACCACAGTGGCAGGGGTGGTGAGCGTGGGCGGAGGACCATGCATGATTGTGATGCACGATCGATTGGTGTGCATTGAGCGGGTGCGGTACGGCCATGTCGGAAAGCTCTGCGGTACCGGTGGTCCAAATGCATTCGAATGCAGTCATGTACATCGGCTGAGGCGGGAGGGGGGCGTGCCTTGGCGCACCTGCGCAGCACGTCGTGGATGGCGGCGGCCACCTGGCGGTATCGCTCCGTGCGCATCGCCCGCACCTGCGGGGGGCCGGCAAGCACCACACACACACGTTTTCATAAACAAGCAGCGGGTCAAGCCCTCAGCCCCAGCAGCCTGTCAAGTACTTCACCCTGAACCCAGCCCAGTTCCTGCACCCCCGTCACTGCCCCTCCCTCCCGCCCTCCCACCTGCAGCCCGGGGCAGCGCCGCTTGGCTTCCTCTACGCTCACGGAGCCCATCGCCACGAGGTGCGGGATGGCGGCGCGGCCGGCAGCGCCCACGCCGTCGCCGCAGCGCACGCCGGCGGCACGCGCCTCGTACGAAACCGCAACGAAACCGCCGGCGTTAAACTGCGTAACCGCCAGCGGCACGCCGATGAGGGAGGGGTCGTCCAGCCGCTCCACCTGAGTGCATAATGCAGTGTGATAAAGAGAGATTACATCACCCGGACCAGTATAGCCAGTGCATTGCGTTGTGTGCATTGCAGTGCATTGCATGAGAGGCTGCATAAGAGGGGATGAGCGATTAGCATGCCTGAATTGATCGGTCATGGGGCATGCAGGTATAGCACTTCAAAGCTAAGCTGCCTCGATCAAGGGGAATCTAGGTACAGCACACGGGCCTCATGTGCACTCAAAGTCAAAGCTGTAAGACCAACGGACTCTGCGCCCACACAAAGCGGTAGCTAGGAAGCAAGCGCTAAAAAGCACATGCGTCCGCACATGCACATGCGCATGCGAGCTCACCGCACAGTAGAATGAGTCCACGTCCACGTGCAGCACAACGCGATGATGACCGACGGTACCGCCGGCACCACCGCCGCCAGCAGCGCTGCCGGGTGAGGGAGGGGTGGTGCTGCGCCTGCCGCTGGCTGCCGCCCTGCTGGTGCTGTTGCGATGAGGCGTGATGACAGCCCCAACAGCACCCGGCCGGCCAGGTGCCTGACACTGCAGCAGCTGCTGCTGCTGCTGCGGCGGCGGCGGCACCTGTGGTGAGTGCAGTGGCTGTAAACAGGAATGCTGCCCGCCCACGCGCGCGGGTGCACAAGCCGCAGGGATCGACGCTTGCATGGTCGGTGGCGCCGCCTCGTTCACAAGCCCTGCTGCTGCCGCCAACGACTCAACCGGCAAGTCCTCCTCCTCCTCCTCAGCAGCAGCAGCAGCAGCATCAGCCCACGGGGCATCATCCATGCATGTATCCGCTGTGCCAACCTCGGCGGCAGCAGCACCATCAAATACAGCATCTGCATGGGGTATTTGGTCTTCATCGTCCTCGCAATCGCTCCAGGGGAAGGCCTGCTGGGCTTGTGAGTCTCTACCCACATCATAGGACGTGTGTGTGGTGGTGTGCATGGCAGTACTGCCCGGATCATATCCAGCACCAAGATCATGGTTACGGTCTTCTGGCAGTTGGCCTGCTGCGGCCAAATCAGGCCATTGGCCATGGACCGCTTGCACCGCTGAGTCAGTGTTACGGCTGTGCAATGTAACGCCACCGCAGCCCTCAGCAGGTCCGTCGGCCGTGCTTGGCGGATGGACGGGAGTAGCAGTACCAGGGGCGGCGGCGCTGGCGGCAGGCTTGCCGTGAGAGGTCGCCTTGGATGTGGGGCTGGTGGCGTAGCGCTCGCCGCCGCTGCCAGCGTGGGCGGTGGGGCTGGGCGCGGCGCAGCCGCCGGGGCTTGTATTGGCCCCCGCAGGCGGCGGGCTGTCCCCGCTGAAGCACTCAACAACCTGCGTGCGTGGTCACATTGCGCACACATGAAGATGCGGCGGCGGCGGCAGGGCCCAGCGATCCCACTACGCAGCTGTGGACCAATTTCCCTGGCGGAAGCCATTTGGCTTCGCGCACACACAGCATGCTTGTGCACGTTCACAGTGCATCGCAGCAGGCGTCGCTGCTGATACAATGCCAGTTTCAGGCGCAGCATGGGGCTGTCATGGAGGGCGACACGCGGCTGCGGCGTGCCTCATGCAGTCCCACCTCATGCTCGTGCGCTGCTTGCCCTCCCCCTGACAACCTGCTGCTGTCTCTGCTGCCTCCCCCTCTCGTCGCTCGCTCATCCCACTCTCCCCCTACCCTCCCCTCTCCCCTCACCTGGTACGCCAACACACCCAGCGCCGCCAAGTCATGCCATGGGCTGTGCAGAGGGCCCCTGCTGCTGCCGCCACTGCCACCACTGCTGCTGCTGTCACCGCCTCCTGCTGCTGTTGCTGCTGCTGTTGCTGCTGGTGGCGGTGGTGTCTCTAACTCGCGGCTGGCAGGATGGGGAAGGTCCAGGGGGGAGGGCCAAACACGCGTCGGGCGCACTGGGGAGCTAACAGCGCCAGTGCCGCCATCCGCATGCACTGCAGCAGCATCAGATAAAAAACCAATGCTGTTGGGGGTGTCGTAACCAAGCGCTGCGCCGCCGCCATCCATGCGCCGGCGTTTGCTAGGTGGCAAGAAGACGCAGCCTGGTGAGGCGTCGTCCTCACCCAACGCCCCATCATCACATGCATCCTGTCTGCATCCCTCTTGAGGATGGGGAGGGGGGTCGACATGCTGATGTGCATTGGCGACAAGCTGTTTGGCATGCGGGGGTGGCAGGCCGGGCTGCTGCTGCTGCTGCTGCTGCTGCTGCGGATGGTGATAGTGCTGCTGGTGCAGCGCTGCCTCCCAGGGGCTGGCGGGCCGCCTCAAGGCGTCAACAGCGCCAACAGGTGGTGGGGAGGGTGGCTTGTTCACTGAGGGCATGGCGGCAGGGGATCGGGTCAGGGTCGCGCTCGGCACGCTGTGCTGCACAGGATGGCGCGCTTGCGCGGCTGCAGGCGGCCCACTGGCTGTACTGCCGGGGCGTCGCGCGGCGGCGGCCTCTCGCGCCAAGCGCTCCTGGCGCTTGCTCAGGATGGCGCCCTGCAGCAGCAGCAGCCGGCAGGGCATCAAGAAGCACAATATGTGCCATCAGCGTGCAACAGCAGTGTGAACTGTGAAGCCAGAGGCCAGGAGAGGGCCTGACAGGTGAGGGTCCTCTGACTCAAAGTCAGATATGGGCCCGGCCAACCGCGACATGTGGTGAAAACGTCACACCGGCACGCAAAGCATACAGCACAAACAAAGCAGTCATGCAGGCGGGTTGCTCACTGGGGGCGGTGCCGCGCCGATGTCGCGCCGCAGTGCAGCCGACTGCTGCGCTGCCAGCACGGACGGGGCAGGCTGCTGATTCTGCTGCTGGTGTTGGTGTGGCTCTGCACCAGCATGGTCACTGCCGCCATCACTGTCAGTTACCCAAAGCGCATCAGCATCAGCATCTGCATCTGCGTCATGGCCCCAGCCTGCTCCGCCGCCTGGGGGCTGCCCACGTGGCTCACGGGTACCGTGTGGGTAGGGCTGCCTGGCCTGCTGGGCGGTTGCTGCCTGCTGCTGCTGCTGCTGCTGCTGCTGCCGCCGAGGTTGGTGCCAGCGCTGCAGCAGCTGGCCAATGGGCCCCGAAATGGCACGCTCGGCGCCGCTGCCGCTGCCGCCGCCCCGCCCTGCGCTTGCATCGTGTTTGAAGTTGGTGACCCCCAGGTTGATGAGCGAGAGGTTGAAGGGCTCCTGCACGACGGGTACGCCCACACGCACATCTTCCATAAGGCACCAGCATCTTTACAAGCAACTAGACAAGCGTTGGACATTACCTACAGACTCGGGTTGCAGTATGACAAACCTTCACCCACGCAAACGTTGCCCTCTGTCATTGTTTGTGTGGTAACTGTAAGCGTCATCAGCTCCGCAGCAATCGCATGAGTGCACATTGCATCGCAGATTGGTCTATCGACCGGGGCAGGGCGGGCGAGAATAAAACTATGACCTGGGCTTTCTCTTGGCAAAGGAAGCCCTGCTGCAACGCCAACGCACGCCTCACCACGCAAACCTCACACAAAGCCGTACAACTTCACGACTAACAAATCGCACACACAATCCTAGCACAGAAGCAAGCCCCATACGCAAGCCCCACATGCGTGCAGCAGTGCTGGCGCTGGCCTCACCGCGAGGTGCCTCATCAGCAGCGCCATCGCCGCCTTCACCAACGCATCCACGTTAGCGCCGCTGGGCCAGCACGACGCCGCCGCTGCCGGCGACCTTAGCGCGTTGGCCCCAGCAGCCATGCCGTTGCCGTTGCCGTTGCCGTTGTCAATGCTGCTGTTGATGCCTGCCATCGCCTGCTGAGGCAGCGGTGCGGAGGCTGAGCTGCGTGTCCAGCCGCTGCCGGCGTGGCGCCACTTGAGCGTCATCGTCTCGGGCCGCCGCCTGCACACCAACACCCACACACCACACATGAATACACACGATACACTCGCCACGCTCAGCAATGCGCCGCCTGACCACCCCCCCAGCAGCACACACTCAGCAAGGCGCCGCCTATACACACCAAACACGAACACACACAATATACTCAGCGCGGCGCCTCCTGCCTGCCGGTGGGAACAGCCAGCTAGGTGGCAATGTACAGGTATGCAAATCATTTCTAGTCAGGGCGTAAGCCGTAAAGCCCAACCAGCGTCCAACAGCGCTAGGAGTTGTGTGCTCAAGCCACGTGTGCGGGTGGGACCCGGCTGCTTGTGCCACTGAGCAAGTTGAGCTGCCATCCTGCACACTGACTGCAGCTGCACCGGAGGATGACCGCTCGAGTGCGTGCTGAATCAAACGCCCGGCATCTGAGCCACTGAAAATTGATCTCACATCCAGGGTGGCCTGGCAGGCCATCAGGGGAATGGTTGGTCGTGCTATCTACAGCATGTGTGTGCGATGCAAGATACGTCGTGGGCATGTACTGCACCGCATGGCAAGCCATTTCTGCTACCGGCCTGACGGCCTGGCGGCTCGGCTCACCCGTTGTCGTGGTAGTCCTCCTTGATCCTCGCCAGCAGGTCCGGCGCCAGGCAGCCCAGCACCGCACGCGCCGCGGCCTGGGACGCGCAGCTCTTGAACGAGTCCTGTCGAGCACACGCATTGCACAACTGACAGTTTGTCTAGGGATCACGCATGAATGGCATCAGCATGGTGTTGAGCATCCAGCGGCGCGGGATCGCACGGTGCAGCGTAGTCAAACAACCACACCACCACAAGCAACGCAGCATTTACACCCCAGGCTTGTGCCTATCGTGTGGCCACATTGTCATGCGCATGAGAGGGCAAGCAGTGCAAGCAGCGGGCCGCCAGTGCATCTGAGGGATAAGGTTGACGATTACTTGCATCAATACCTGAGAGCATACGGATGCACGCACACACACGCGCGTACCTCGGTGGTGATAGACTTGGGCGGCCCTGACTGGCGCACCGGCAAGGGGTCGACGCCGTACCGCAGCCCCGTCAGCATCGCACCTGCGCACGCCAGGTCAGGCCAGGTGTGCACCAGTTGCTTGGGTCAGAGCGCCAGACACGCATGTCACAACGCTTGCAACCGACGCATGTTGAGTTGTAGAAAACTTCGCTTTGGTGTCGGCGTCTGTTGTCGTGGTACATGAGGCTAACGCCCAGTGCACCGGATGCAAGCGAGACGCGTCACATACCTGCCATCACAACCGCGTACATGATTACGGTACATCGGTGCTTATCTCCGGCTTTCTCTGAGTGTGATGATATCTGCCATGAATGCGTGTGGTCTCACCAGGTCGCTCTCCGAACCAGCTTGCCAGCTGCGCAGGGGTGTACTGCCTGAGCTGCGCCACGCTGGTGATGGCGCGCCCCCGCAGCGCCTCGTCGAGCTTGAAGCCCACGCCCGGGAGGGCCCGCACGGGCAGAGGGCCTGCATCCCGACACACACACGCAGTGAGAGAGCGGACCCAACGTGATGTGTGACCGGCAGGCGGGCGGGCGGGCAGGCAAGGGCATACCGGGTATGTGTCAGGCAGGGTAAGCGCGCGCTCCGCCTCTATGGGTACGCCGAACAATCAACCGACCCCAGCAGGCTGTCAAGCAGGACACAAGAGCATGGGCCTCACTCAGACCGCTGGCCCTGGTTCATTGATGCATGATGCCTTGCCAGTGCGTGCCATCACTCGTGAGTCCCTCGAGCTCTCACCAACAAAGTCCGCAGCGTCCACGGGCAGGATGACGGTCTGATCGTCGGGCTTGTGCAGCCCGCTGACCAGCTTGGCCAGCATCTTGTTGCACGCCACGCCTGCAGAGCAGCGGAACCCCGTCTCCTGCCGCACCGCACGCCGCGCCTCCGCTGCAACCATGCTGCCCATGCGCAGCGCCGCCAGCCAGCCGCCAGGCCCCCACATCGCCACACCGCTGCCGCAGGAGGCCCGCGGCGCCGCCAGTGCCACGGCCGGCGCTACGTCTGGCGCAGCGCAGCCAACATTGTCAGCGGCGTCAGCAGCAGCATTGACAGCATCCTGGTGCTGCGCCTGCCCATCATACGCATCAAGCTGCTGGTTGGGAGGTGGCTGCTGCGGCGGGGCGCGCTGCTGCTGCTGCTGCTGCTGTGGCTGAGAAGGCTCAGCGCGCAGGTCCTGCGGGCGATACCTGCGCAAGGAACACGCACAGGGGGATGCCCCACCCACCATCACACATGGCGCACACATGCTGACAGTGCTCTCACCCGCACCGCACAGGCACACGTTCCTGCCATGCACAGCACCGTACACACGCCGTGATGAGTAAAGGCCAAAGCTTGCGCCATCACGTTACTCACTTGGTGTCTGCCCTGAGCTGCGTAGCGCTGCTGTACACGTGACCGCTGAAGCCTCCTGATGACATGGACGCCTGGTCAGAGCCATCACAGCACGCCTGCCGCGGATCCCGCTGCTGCCCTGCCGGCAGTGCACTTGCATGTCCGTTGAAGGCCGCTGGCTGCCCAGATGCGCCTGTGGCCTGCAGCACCAGGCGACGACGCACCTCCTGCACCGTGCACACCCACACGCACGCACGCACAACTGTGCTGATTATATCGGCCTGAGCCTTGAGGCCGAGGCCCAGCTGTGAATCCATCTCTCTGTTGCTGGGTGGTTGCATGTGTGGAGTAGAGCACAGCTGGCAGGCGCTGCCGGCAACCCCGTGAGTGCCAGCAGCATGGGCTTGAGCCTTGGTGTGTGTATGGAAGCACGCGGTCGGGACTGAGGACTCAATCAGCACCTCAGCGCAACGCAGGCAACCTGGCTGCCTGATTGTGTCACCATCCGGGGGAGAAGCCAGATAAGCAGCCATGCTGCAGGTGAAAGGACGTAAACCAGAGCCCTCCCTGGTCTTGCATCTCACCGGCGTTATGTCCACGAAGATCTCATCCATGCCCAGCTTCTCAGCAACGCCGAACCTGCCGCGCCAGTGGAGGAGTGATAGTAGAGGCAGAGCAGCAGCGTTACACGCTTGCCAGCTGTTGATGCTGTTATGCTTTTGTCCCGGTTGGCAGGGCAACATGATTCAAACTGTGCTGCAGGAAACCTGCATGCTGGTGCAAGTGTGCGAGCACTCCATGCCTGCATGGGCGAGCAAGCGAGCCCTTGCTCAGCAAAGCATCATGCCACATCATCTTATGCATCCAACGCAGCCGTATGCTAGCATACACGGCAGTACAGTACTTCATGGCGCCGCGGCGCAATGCGTACGGCGCTCCTGCATGAAACGCACAGTGCATGCCCACCTCTGCAGGACCGCCAGTATCGCCTTGCTGGCAGCGCGGTACGGCGTGAGATCCTCTCCGGGGACCAGCACCAGGGAGGGGCATTTGGCGCGCGCGTCGCTGATCGACATGAGCTTCGTCACGCCTGCACCCACACACACGGCATGCGGCAATGCCCACCACCTTCACGCACATGTGCTGATGGTCAACACTTCAAGCTGTTATGACAAGCGTAACGCATGCTGCGTGCATACACCGCTCGGCGCAGTGCCACATAACGACATACGTGAGCACAGTAATCCAGAAAGCCTATGTGCACAAGCAGGGGGGCGGACGAAGCACATGCCATCAGTGCCAGTGCGATCAGGAAGGTCTGACAACACTTGCTGTGCGCAAACTAGGCTCCCGCACATCTGCATGGACGCAAGTCAACTATGTGTGCGCTCGAGTGCCTAAGCTTCGTGAGTTATCATAACTGCATGCTTGAAGGGTTTGGTCAAGGTTCAACACCATGCACAAGAGCATGGGGCGGGCGGGGGCGCGCTTCCATTGACGGACCTACCCTCACGCCGTGCAGGGTAGTTGCAAGTGACGACCAAGTACTTCTGCGTGATCGCCAAGGGCTTGCTGGCCAGCTCAGGGTTCCGGACCTCCTCCACCTGCGTTTGGCAACAGACACGTGGTTAGGATTGACATCAACCGCAGGCGCATACCGCTGTCACCGCACAGGTCAGTCAGGTTGCGTGAAACAAGTCAAACGATCACGAGGAGCACGGTCGCCACGGCCAGTCGCACGGTCAAAATGAGGACGCCTTTGGGGGTTTGAGCCCGCACGGCACTCGCCATCAGGTTGGGCAAGCACACCTGCGCGTAGAAGCAATCTACGTCGAAGTGCAGGATAACCCTGTCCATGTCTGGTGCAGGCATCTGCGGAGCAGGCGCAGTCCGCTTGCCTTCCTGGGCTGTGGATGGCTGCGCACCGGCTCCACCTGTCACCAAATACACAAACCAGACACAACAAGCGGTGTACGGAAATAACCGTGTGAACAGGAAGAGATCTTTTATACAACGACTCCTGCTGGTTGGGCCAGTATTTCTACACGGAGCAGCAACCAAGAATGCACTCGTTCCAGAGCAACACGCGGGCATCACGAACCTATGGCCCTTAAGGCACTCGCAGCGGGCGAGACCTCCCTCCCTGTTTGCTGGGCTGCTTGAATCACAGGGTGGACACCAGAGAACTGTGTCACCCTGAAGGCCTCGCGCGCACGCTTCTCCTCCATGCTGCACGCTGCGTGTGCTGAGACCTGCCTGCGCTGTGGACTGCTACATCGCGGATTCTGTGCTCAAGCGAGTGAGCCAACGGATGAGGCAAAAGGAGGAACAACATAACCACAGCTAATGTCAAGCAGGAGCGTAGCTTTGTGACAAGGTGGGGGGGGCGCTTCGGCGTATTTTGTCTCCTTCACTCTCCCAGCTGCCATGGAACTACGGTGAATGGTTGGGGAAGGAACCCTCAGCCTCAAAAGCCAATCACTTGCTTGTCTGGTGCTCCGTGCACCACCGTCACCTCTCCAAAATATAAACTTAGCTGAGGTTGGGCGCACAGCATGCGAATGGCAGGAGGCGAATTCCAACGCACGACATTATTACAGTCGCCGTGTCCCGGGTGAGTGAATTCCGGCGGTGAAGTGCCAGCCGGGCACACCGACAAAGAAGATGGCCTGACCCATTTGCAACCCATCACATGGCTCGGTAGGGTAGCGGCCCAGGCGAGGCGGTGAGCAGCGGCAGGGTTTCGGCGCGACCACAATGCACCAAGCCGCAACAGCGTCCACGCCCAACGTGGGCATTTGCATGCAGGCCGGGGGCCGAGTATGAGGGATTGATAGACAGCGCCAGATAACGTCATGCAAGGGCGGGGCAGGACATGCATATGGCAGGAGGCCAGATAGGCCAGCGGGCGGGACATCGTGCAGCAAGCGATGCGCGGGGGGCCGCGCTGTGAAGGGGAGTGGGGAGCGGCAGGAGCATCCCATGCTGCTGCCGGCTGTTGCGAGCAGTGATGTGCAGGTGAGACGTGAACTAGTCCTTAGCGTGAGCGCGTCACCATACATGGCGCCTGCACGAGGTACAGAGGGATGAGAATGGCATGGAAACGTGGCATGGTGTGTAGGTGACAATCATTACTGCATTCGCGCATGCTGTCGTCACACCCAGGAGCCTCAAGCACAGCAAGCCCCTGGTGTGAGGCGCATAGGGGGTGCAGCTGTGCGCCCCATCAAACCCCCATACGGAGTCCTGGTACATGGCACAGGCCGTCAGCGCAGCCACTTGTCACTTGCCCGCTATTGGTGCTTGCCGCTGGCCAGCAGGGCAGGTTTGCCAGTGGTCACTCACGCACCACCAGCTTTATGCAGTGCGGAACCAAGGCATCAGTGGTTGAGGGCTGCATTGTGGGCCTCTGGTGCCAACCAACCGCCAAGCGGCGCCCTGGTCTCAACGGTGGTGGTCATGGTGGTGTTGGAAGTACTGCGCATATTCCTCGTCACCTCAGGTGCTCATTGCTGCTTGCGCTGCTAGCTGTGCTTCCCCCAGCCGCTATACAATGCATGTGTGCGTTGCCTTGGGCTATGCGGAGGTACCCATGCAGGGCCGCCTGGGATTCGGCTGCGGAGTACTTGTAGTACAACAGTGCGTGTGCGCTTGTGGAGGGAGGTTGAGGCTGCGCGGATGGAGGTTGCTGCTGTTACATTGTCACACTGACAGACCAAAAGATGCTGCATTCCTGATCACCAAGCGGATGGATGGACTGCATCACATACAAACTACTGCATACACAATGAATTCTTCCACTCGATCATTGCAAAGCACAACACGAACTCGGCTGGTCACCAGCTTAACGAGTGCATCCTGTTGCTGCATAAGGGAGGTGCTGTGCATCAAGTGCGGGTGTGGCGCAAGGGTGAGGCGAAAGAATCTCATTGTTGGTCCTGGTATGCGTTGCATTTGACCACATACGTCGGCAAGGACAGGCAGCAGACTTTACGCATGCATTTGCGTGTGGAACTGTGTAAGTGTGTATACATGCGCCATGCCGCCCAAACCCAAGGCTGATTGACAAGGCGGGCTGGCTCCTACGCGTGCATGTGCGCAGCCTCACACGATCCCCCCCCCGCCATTCACATGGACACGCGCCTGACGCTGCGCTGTATGTGGACGGGGGCGTAAGCATCGCGTGGGTGAAAAATGGTCACCAATGGACCAACAAGGCGTGCTTGCTTGCCGGATCGCATTGCGGGGTAGAACGTTGCAAGATGATGATGAGTCAGGATCTTCCACCGTTCAGGGATATGATCAGCATTTGTACTAATCATATACCCCTTGTTGCAATGGGTTTGGAACCTCGAATGCAACTGGATCAAAACGTGCTGGCGGTTCCCAGATATGACCAGCAAACAACGCCAAATCCAACTTGACCACTGTCAGCACTTTAACATGCTTTGCAGATGCTGTTACGTACAATCAATGCACAAAAAACCAAGGTGTTCTCAACATGAAGGGTGTGGATGTGCGTGGCTCCAATCAGGCAGGCATGCTGTGGACGATGGATTGATAAGCACCATCCAGCAGCGGCCTGTACTGCCCAGCAAAATACCGCTCAAACAGGCGGATGATGGACAATCCAATAATGCAAGTATTACTATTACGGACGAAACCGAGGTTCGAGTGAGAAGTCCCTGCCAACAACCTCATATTGCGCCTGGTGCGTCACTGTTGTTGCGCGCTTGCTTCCCAGAGTTGGGCAAGCAAAGGGGTTCAATGAAGGCAGTGCATACTGGTGCGTGTGTATCTTGTTTTAAACTGTAACACAGGGTGCGGCCACCGCTGCTTGGCGGGCGGCCAAGCACCGCCATGATGGGTATCCGCCCTTGCCAAGGTCAAGGAGTTGAGGCAGGAGGCAAAGCAGCATGCTGCTTGCGTTCCAAAATGTGTGCATGTCATATCACTCCCATCAACGAGGGAGATCGGCCTTCAGGGAGATCCGTACTGTACCGCTGGTGCGGTACATGCGAGGCCCTGGGCCTGAGCTGGCCGGGTGCACCACTACTTGCTGGCCTTGATTGCCGCCTGAGCGGCCGCCAGGCGTGCAATGGGCACACGCAGGGGCGAGCAGGACACGTAGTCCAAGCCAACCTGTGGGGGGGCGAGGGGGCAATTGCAGAGGCATGGTTAGGTGCATGAGACCAGGAATGGTGTCAGAGCGTGGCATCAATGCCGCGTGTGGACGCATGGGGCAAGCCCGCATGCACAGGCTGCCCCCGCCCCAAAAACCTCCCACTGCAAATCACTCGAAACCCACTCACATGGCGACACATCGTGGTAATGCACTCATCCCCAACCACTCCACCATCTCAAAAATGCTATGCGATTCCTGTGGGGCCATGCTTCCGTGTGTGTGTTTTTCAAGTATTTTACTTCCCATGGGGCCATGCAGTATGCTGTTCATGGGGCCGTGCAGTGTGTGTGTCTGTGTACGTGTGTGCCCTTGTTGACTGACCTTGTTGAAGAAGTCAATGGACACGGGGTCGCCGCCGTGCTCGCCGCAGATGCCCAGCTCAATGTCGGGGCGTGTCGCGCGGCCGCGCTCCACCGCCGTACGCACGAGCTCGCCCACGCCAATCACGTCCAGCGTCTCAAAGGGGTCGGTGGTGAGGACACCGTTGCGGGTGTAGAAGGTTAGGAACTTGGCCTGCGCGTCGTCGCGGCTGATGCCGAACGTCATCTGCGTGAGGTCGTTGGTGCCGAAGGAGAAGAATTCGGCGTGCTTGGCGAGCTGGCCGGCCTGCAGCGCGCCGCGCGGCACCTCGATCATCGTGCCCAGCTTGAAGTGGACTGCAGACGAGAATGGACACATGGACAGACGAAAACAGGCACAGGCACAGGCACAGCACAGCACAGCAAAGGGAATGACAGGTCAGCTCCTGGGTGGCCGCCCAGCATGCACTGGTGCTCGTCAGTGCCGAGCCGATGCAGTGCATGCAGTGCAAGTGCTGAGCAGCATCAAGGCCACATGGCAAACCCAAACCCTGCTGACGATGCATATGCTTACATGGCTAGGGGACTAAACCAGCATCATTCAGGCCAACACACCAACCCCATGACTGACTGCATGCGCTGACCCCACACGAGTGCACGCAGTGTGCCCATGCGTCATGCCGGCTGCGCTGCCACTCTGCAAGTGCAGGCGCATGCATGCACGCATGCATGGGCCTGCATGGTGCATGCATGTACACGTGGGCCTGCATGATGCATGCATGCATGGCCGCGCGTGCTCACCCTTGACGCCCGTCTTGTCCTCCACCGTCTTGGCGGCCTTGCGGATGATGTCCGCCTGGTTGGTGAGCTCCTCCTCGATGCCGACCAGCGGCACCATGATGTGCGGGTGCACCGCGATGCCAGACTTCTGCACGGCGGCAGCGGCCTCGAAGATGGCCAGCGCCTGCATCTCCGTGATCTCGGGGTGCACCACGCCCAGGCGGCAGCCGCGCAGGCCCATCATGGGGTTGACCTCGCGCAGGCCCTCCAGCCGCGACGTCACCTGCATGCATGCATGAGGGTGCCGCGTGAGGCCGCACATCAGCGAGCTTGTTTGAGACACATGCACTGATATATACACACGCGCGCTGCACGCGCAGGAAGCTTGGTGAGTTGGCCCGGAGAGCTTTCCATTGAACCACGTGCAATGCACAGCCCTCGCCATCCTCCATGGTGGCGCTGTAGCACGCAGTGTGTTGCTGCCGCATGGGCTGTTGCCACGGCCTGAGCAGATGCTGCTGCCATCATCATCAATTCACCATCAACTCATCATGCTCCCTCACCTGCTCCTCCTTAGCGTTGAGCTCCGCGGCGAGTGTGCGGCAGAGCGCGCTGAGCGCAGGGCCCTCATGCGGCAGGAACTCGTGCAGAGGGGGGTCCAGCAGGCGCACCGTCACGGGCAGGCCATCCATAGCCCTGTCAACAGGGGGCCACGCATTCCACCACAACATGTCACATCACACCACTAGACACGGTAAGAGCGAGGACCGCCAACTACCATAGTCACTACTGGCGTACCTCAACATCTGCATTCCCTCATGCAGCATGCAGGACGCAGCAGCCTGGCGTTGTCATGGGCTGGGTGGGTTGAGGATGCAGATAAAGCTCAGCAAGAGGCCCATGCATGCATGGCGGCGCGCCCACCGACCGACGTTGCCCATCATGTTGTAATGTCCTAGCGTCCCACTGCCAGTGGGCGCCAGGACATTACAATATGATGGGCAACTACGGTCGGCGGGCATGCCGCCATGCATGGCGGTGTCAGCATCTATTTGCGGCGGCACCCCCTGACAGCCTGAGGGGGCGCAGGGGGGCGCAGGGCAGCGGCGGGCACCTCATCACTTCACCTGAAGATGCCCTCGAAATCCTCGCGCTGGTACTGCTGCAGCTCCGCCAGCGCCTCCTGCTTGTGGTTGCTGTCGAGCTCCTCCTCGGCAATCATGCGCCGCATCTGCACGCAGCCAGCCACGCATGCAGTCATGCATGCACGCATGCATGTGAATAGGCAGAGGGCGGGAACAGAGCGGCGTCAAACGCCGCGGTGCAACGACCCAGCTCGTGCACACACGGTGTTATGGTTGACGACAATTCATTGCCATGATCAATGTGGGCACTGCTGCTGATGCTGGTGATGATGCTGTGTTGATCCAATAGCCGGTGTCCACCCACACAGGAGGCAACAGAGGCAATACACCAACAGGTTGTGAGGCAGCGGTACACAAGCACTCAACAGGCAACAGAGGCAATACACCAACAGGTTGTGAGGCAGCGGTACACAAGCACTCAACAGGGCCGTCTGCATGCGCTCACCGCCGCAATGCGCTGCGCGGTGCTGAAGAACATGTGCTCAGTGCGCACGAGTCCGATGCCCTGAGCGCCGTTGGCGCGCGCGGCCTTGGCGTCCTCGGGGGTGTCGGCGTTGGTGAACACCTTGAGCCTGCGGAACTGGTCCACCCAGCTGCAGCCAGCACAGCACACCACAGCAGCACACCACACAGCTCAGCAGGTCTTGCAATACAGCTTGGCACACACAAAAGTCAGCGCAAATGAGCTCATATGCTGTCCTGGACACTGAACTAACCACTAGCAACGGCGAATTTGCCAATTCGCCAAACCCAATTTTACGTTTCACGTGCTGGCGAAAGGCTCAGTAATGCGCAGAGCTCACCAGTCTTGCAAGTGATCAGCCTGGGCTCCTGAGAAACACGCTCGCAAAGACCCCTCGCTTCCTCCACTCATGGAAAAGCTCGTTTATGAAAGCCGCTCGCTCACCTCATGAACAGGCCGAGGTCGCCACTGAGCTCGGGCTTCTTGAGCGCCTGCGCGCCGCGCACGATCTCGCCTGTGGTGCCGTTCACGCTGAGCCAGTCGCCCTCCTTGAGCTCCGCCAACACGCCGCCATGGCTGTCGTGCACCTGCAGCACCTTGTGCTTGGCGTTCACGTGAAGCGCGTCGCAGCCGCACACGCAGGGCTTGCCCCAGCCGCGCGCCACGACCGCGGCGTGGCTGGTCATACCGCCGCGCGAGGTGATGATGCCTTGCGCCGCATGCATGCCGCCGACATCCTCGGGGGAGGTCTCCTCACGCGCGAGCACCACCTGCAGACACCAGCAGGCACCAGCAGGCAGCAAGCGCATGCATGGTCAGCCCCCACCCGTCACCACCAGTCACGCGTAACTCGGCGCAGCCAAGCAAGCAGCAGTGGCAGCAGTGGCGGCAGTGGCGGCGGCGGCGGCGGCAGGATACTGGTATGCGCCAATCTCAATACGGAGCCAGTTGGTGCGCAGGACAGCTAGATTTGCAATTTCGCATGGAATCCAAAAAGCAAAAGTACAGATCTGCATACGCTGCATTTGCGCCCGGTATCCACATCCATCCCCAGTCAAGCAAGCAAAGAAGCTCAGCTAGGGAGCTCAGCTGGGGAGCGCAGGGAGGGGGCTATCACAGCATCACTAGGCGACGAGCATGAGGGGGCTTGCCTGCTCGCCGCGCGCCTTCCACTCCTCCGCATCGTCCGCGGTGAACACCAGCCGCCCCACGCCCGCGCCCGGCGACGCCGCCAGGCCGGTCGCCAGCACCGCTTTCGCAGCGCGGTAGGCCTTCTCGTCCGCAAAGGCGGGGTGCAGCAGCTGGTCCAGGTGGCGCGGCTCCACCATGAGGACCGCCTCCTGCGCTGTCACCATGCCCTCGTTGTACATGTCCACCGCCACGCGCATGGCGGCCACGCCGGTGCGCTTGCCGTTGCGCGTCTGCAGCATGAACAGCCGTCCGTCCTGCACGGTGAACTCAATGTCCTGCATGTCCTTCATATGCTTCTCCAGCATGGTGGTGATGTCGCACAGCTCCTTGTACACGGCCGGCAGCACCTCGGCCATCTTGGCGATGGGCGTGGGCGTACGGATGCCAGCGACCACGTCCTCGCCCTGCACACAGTTGCACACGCACACACACACACACGGTTATGCATATGCATGCACACCGCACAGCCCCACAGAAAGCACACTGCATGGCCCCACGGGAACCAAATAACTCTAGACACACGCTTATCAGCACGCTTATGTAATGCTCTGTGATCATGTTACATCAGGAGCGTGTCGGCCAAAAGGCCCATGCTCGCCCAGATGGGGACCAGTCGACCAGCAGAGGCTCACCAGCCTAGACCAAACAGCGCGGTACACATGCTTTCGGTACATGCATGCGTTGGGTTGCAGCGTTGGCGACATGGCGTTACATGGACCGTGCAGGATGGTCAATGGACGGCGCCATAGGCGCTTTGTTCAGTGCATGGTGCTAGTGCGTACATGCGAAATGCGCTTGCTGAGGCTGTGCATGTGGGCTCGGGGGGGCAGGGCGCCTCACACTGCGGCTCATCAGCGCTGCACTCACGAGTGGACGCTGTTGCAGCTTTGATGAGGCGGAGAGGGAGGCGCCCTGCCCCCCCGAGTCCACACGCATAGCCTCAGCCGGCTCTGCGCGACCCGGAGGCAGCAGCGCACCTGGTGTGTGTTTGCTCAACTGCACCGAGTACGTCGTGCTTCAGCCCCTCCCCTTTCCCCTTTCCCCTTTCCCCTTTCCCCTGCTGTGACGACCCCCACCGCTGCACTCCCTCACCTGCGCGTTGATGAGGAACTCCCCGAAGAGCTCCTTGACGCCGTTGGCGGGGTTGCGCGTGAAGCACACGCCGGTGCCGCTGTTGTCGTTCACGTTGCCGTACACCATGGACTGGATGTTGACGGCGGTGCCCACCAGGCCCGTGATCTTGTTGATCTCGCGGTACTTGACGGCTCGAGGGATGTTCCAGGACCTGCGGTACGGTGCGGTACAGCGATGCAGCGGACACGAAACAAGCCATGAACACCACGCCCCCTCCACACACCGCCATCCATGCGCGAAACATCTGACTCATTCCACAATCCACACCGTTGCATGCTTGTTGCAGACACGTCAAACAGTCAGCTAGTCCAACCCACATGCTGAAATGCACTCACGCGTGCAGCCATGCACAAATGTGCACACACATACACATTCGCCATGCAAACGCTTCTTCCACCCACCCGAACACGGCCTCCACGCCCATGGTGAGCTGCTTCCAAGGGTCGGTGGGCAGCTCCTTGCCGTGGCGCTTGTACACCTCCTTGTACTGCGCAACTACGGCCCGCAGGTCCTCACCAGTCAGCTGCACGTCAAACTGCACGCCGCGGTCGGCTTTGGCCTTGGACAGCACGTGCTCAAAGTCGTCGTGGGGCATGCCCAGCACGACATCGCCGAACATCTGCAGCAAGCGCCTGCGTACCGCACCACATGTCCAGGGAGGGGCGGAGGGGTGCCATCAATGGCGGCAGCTGGCATCACAGGGTTGGGGCAATGAGCGACAGTTACACAGCCCTCTCGAATAGGAACTGCCTGCAAGCTCTGCGCAGTGAAGCCCTGCGGCAGTTGCTGCTGATCATCTCCAGCCATATACAAACACTACCCTCTTTTCATGCAAGCAACTCCCGTGTGCATGCAATACACATGCTGCCATGCTCATGAAAGCACGTGCGTTCCTCCCGCACCTTCTCGATCAGTGCATGCACGCCCCCCCCTGGCCTCCACAACCAGCTAGCTGTTGTTGCGCCTGCACAGGTCACTGTGAAGTACGCGCTAGCAGGCGGTACGTAATACGTAGGCGGTACGCACCTGTAGCAGTCGTACGCGAAGCGCTCGCTGGTCTTCTTGGCCAGCCCCTCCACGATGGTGTCGTTGAGGCCCAGGTTGAGCACCGTGTCCATCATGCCGGGCATCGACACCTGCACGGCGGCGCAGCGCAGGGCGGCATGGCACCACGCAGCATTCAGCATTCAGCATCCAGCGTGCATGCAGCACAGTATACAGCACAGCATGCATGCGTCATCCGCCGAGCGGTTGCATATGGGGCCGATTCGTAATTGGACAGCAGGTGCAAGCACGAGGCAGTCATGTGTGAAGTTAGGTGCTGCATGCAATCATATTTGTTGTGTGCCTGCGCAGCTTGCCACACCGAAACCGCCTAGCGCTGCGGCAATGCGTGCACCGCAGCCGCCTGGCCCCTCACACTGCCCTCATGCACACAGGCACGCAGGCACGCAGGCACGCACGCATGCCACGCACCCGCATGCACACGCACACGCACAGCAGAGCGGACGGCGCCGTCATGCAGCAGGCGCTTCAAGCACGCGCGTCTCCGTTTCTCACCGCAGCGCCAGAGCGCACAGAGAACAGCAGCGGGTTGGCGGGGTCGCCGAAGGTCTTGCCCATGTCCTTCTCAACCAGCGCAACGGCTTCACGGATCTCGTCCAACAGGCCGGGGGGGAGCTGGTTGCCTGCGTGTGCCACAGGCCAGCAGGCAGCAGGGTGCGAGCAAACGCGGCAGCCCGTCCAGATGTCAGAGACCGATATGCCAATACAAAGGGGATAATGTGTGCGGTGCATTCGGAAAGCGTATGCCAGGACAGAGTTTGATAGGCCATGCGGTTGTTTTCAGCGCTGGTTGTACCAGGCATTGCGCACAACACGCAGGCAGCAGATGATGAGCCTGGCAAGCTGATCCACACCTGCCGTGCCAGATTCCACAACATGCGTCATTGACAATCAGCATCCCTCATCCAGCGGCAGGGCAAATGCGGTGCACATGTCAGCGCAACGATAAGACACTGACGAAGTTGCTTTTCGCGCGCGCACGGCGCGTGCCGCAGGCGTGTGCGTGTGCATAGGACTGGTGGCTCACCGGCCTTGCAGTACTGCTGGCAGACTTCGGTGGTGATGGTGAGGCCGGGGGGCACGTTGAGGCCGTGGCGCGCCATCTCACAGAGGTTGGCGCCCTTGCCGCCCAGCTGCACGTGAACACGCACGCACGAGAGCAACGCACACCACGCCACGCACACCGGCAGCGTCAGCGCGAGCGCCAGCACAAGACAGGGTCAGAAGCAAGTGGATGACGGAAACGCCAGTGAACGCTGGCATGACATCCCAGCGGTACACATAAGGAGGTACATGTTAGGTCTGCACGGCAGGGTTGCGCAGGTGTTTTGGACACCAAGTTGCGGCAGTACTCAGCAGGCGGTGCGCGCCGACTGTATGTATGTCTCGAGTAAGGCCACAAACACAGGCACAAACACAGGCACAGGCACGGCCTTGCTTGGGTTTCCTACTGAGCCCATGAAGCTTGCAATCTGTTGTGCAGCAATACCTGCTACAAACTACCAGTGGTTTTGAGGCTGTCCGGCGGCGTTGATGCCCATGTTCAACCACGCAGGATGCATACGTGGTTTCAACGCAGGCTGTACAAGGAAAAGCCAAACCCAACCAGAACGGATGAATTGACGTATGAATCACACCCAGTCAGCTAGCTGGATGCACACTTGACCGTCACTGACACAATGCAGTCAGTGCAGCCCAACTGCCCCCGACCTGGGGATAGCACAGGGTGGCCAGATATACAGAGGCCCATACAGTACACTCAAGCTGCAAGAAAGCGCCGCACATGCACACCACGGGTTGGGAGGCCTCCCCTTGAATGCGAGGGTCGCTGACCGGATGATGCTCGACTTCATGTCCGAACGCTGCTGCTGGCAATTCGCTGCGCTGTGCGTGTGTCACCGCCCAACAAGCTAGTGTTCAAGGGGTTCCGTCAAATTTGAGAGATCTGATGGCTTTACTGCAAGGTTGGTGCACAGACCCACCCGGAAGACCGCCTGACTTCCCCCGTGGAAACCTAGGTCACAGTCAGCAGTTTGGATGCACTGAAGATGCACAACCCTCTTTACACGCACCAGTTCCTTCATCTTCTTATTCCCATCGCTCTTGCCACTGATAAAGGTGAAAATCCTCGGTGTCATCCTGCCACAGCAAGCGGGGACACGAGAGGAAGCGAGCAACTTTGAAAAGAGAGGAGTCAGAAGTGAATGCTGGTTCACTGGAGGCAGCTAAGCGCCAGAACTGGGCGCCGCATTCGGACAACGCCTCACCCTGTTGATTTTCTTCAAAGCGTGCCCTGTTTTTGGTGTCGGGTGTCTTGTGTGAAGAGCGCGTTTGGTGCTGTGGTTCCAGCGGTGGTTCCAGAGGTGTGGTTTGTCACACAGTTGAAAGCATGTATGGTATGCGGCGGTCGCACGATGAGCAAGCTTTATAGCTCAAAACTCCCGGAATACGACTCAGGGATTAGCAATCGAACGCGCCTGTGGGAATGCCAACCTGCAACAAGTCGATCGTCCCAAAGCTGACGTTAGCTCGAGGGGTTTTTGATTTATTTACAGGAACTCCGAAAGGTCAGCACACACAGCCGAACACAACCGCAACCATTCTCAAGCCCCGTTCTCAGGAAAACATCACTCTCACGGTGAGTCGACCTTTGTAGTATGGCAGCGGTAGTTTAGTGCAGCAGCAAGTACAGGCGAGTTTTGCGCTGCTGGACTGCAACCAGCGCAGGAAACATCGAAGCATCTTAACCAAAATAACTTGCGTATTGAGATGTAGTCTCCACTTGCGCCTAGCGGCTGCGGGTCGTTGAGTTTTCGGGGTTTCACCTACCGATTAGCGGCCAACACGTCTGTGGCTGGGGCGGCTGCTTGGGCCAGCTTTGCCATGACATGCGTCGAGCCAGGATTTGATAATACGTTGCAGCTTGCGCCGCTGCGCAGTTTCTGCGCTGTCTAAAAATATCCTGCCACTGCTGTTGGGGTGTTATCTGTTAGGATGGCGCGTCAAAGTCTTGAAAAGCCTCTCCCCCTTCTGCCTCCCTACGGACTGCAGGTATTTCCAGACTTGCTACCCAAGAATCCCGCTCCATACGTTTGGTGAATCTCCCGAGCGTCCATGGCCTACACACGTGCTGCCGGGTTTGCTGGTGCCGCGGGCGTGGGCGCCCTCCTGCACAGCTGGTGGGGGAACGCCGAGCCTGCCAACCTGCCCTCTCACCCTCACCACCACCACTACTCCGAAGCCCCAGCTGCGCTGAAGACCGGAGACCTCGGGCACGAAGCGCCCCGCTCTACTGACAATTCTGCGCTGGGCTTGGCAGAGACCTGGGTTGGTCCCTCCACGCCCGCCAACACTACCCACAGCTTCCGTGTGCACCCAGGACCTAGCTCCACCAAGGACAAGTAAGTGGCTTGGCAAGGTCTTAGACATTTTGAGTTGTGTTGCCCACTCTGCGATGTGTCAGCAGCGATACACATGGGCAGGTTGGCATCGTACCAGCAGACGCTGCTGGGAGATGTGTGTTACGGGTGCTCAGCACTTGCCTATACACAGGCATAACTGCCAAATACTTCCATGAGCCCGCCTTCCCCCTTCTGTGACACTAGTGTGTCGTCATGGGTGCGCGGCAACACGGGTCATGGTCTCACTCTTCCCAGTTGTTGCTGGCTTGGATACCAGCAACAACTGCGTGCCTCTTGGCATGTACAGAGAGTTTTGGGCTGCTTTTTTGCTTGGGAACTTTTCCATGAGTGAGGAGTGCCCACGACAGCCCGGTACTGGGACAGCCAAACCTAACAATCAGTCACTCAACCGCCCAAGCAATGTCGGTTTCCAGTAGTGCCCATCACATATTCATGGATGACTTATAGTTGTGCCCACAAGAGTTCCTTATGTTTCTGACTTCCTTGTTGCAGGCTTGAAATCGGTGTGGAGACGACACCGTCGAACAGCGTTTTTGGCCTGCTGCACAACTGGTTTGGCGCTCCAGACACGTCCAGGACCAAAGCTTGAGCTGAACCCTGAGCCACCTGCAACATATGGGGCAGGTGGCTGCCAGAGCGGGCCATCCCAGGCCTGGCTGACTCAGCGCTCTGCACACCGTTGTTTTTTGTCTGTGCGTGCGTGCGCAGCCTTGCTTGCCTTTTACCTGGAGCACTGCGCGGGCCCTGAGAGCGCAGCGGCAGAGGTAGCACCAGCATTATCACCGCCGCACACACACACTGTGGGTGGGTGGATAGCTGCTGGTGGACTCCGACGCAGCGCTGGATAAGGGCGCGCGACGACATGCTTCCACGTGCTCGTGCGTATGTCCGTGCGTGCTAGTGTGCTTCCGCAGCATAGGGAACCAAGCAGGCGTCTCTAGCAGTGTATGCATCGCCATGCCCAGACATGCATCCCTGGCAGTGCGTGTAGCCGTTGCCACTGTTTGAATCGTTGTTGCGCCTTCGTTGCTGGTGCTTTGTATAGTGTCGCGTGCTGACGGTGCGCGTGTGCGTGCTAAGCGTGCCTCTATGCGTGCTTGCTTTCCCCCAGTCAATTTTCACTTGCCGTGTGTTAAGCGTGTGTACTGCAAATTTTGCAATGCCGGCCATTATAGTTGCCATTATCCCCCACTGTCATGATGGCAAAGTACAATTTTCGGGGCTGCCTACCTACTCAGCGCAGTACAGTACTCTGGCAGCATGCGACAATACCAACTGTTGAAGCATGCACACACTGCATTCCTTATGTTGCTGTTATGTTGAGCTTTATTCGGGTGTGGGCAACCACATCAGGTTGGCTGGTGGGCGTGCGCACTGCTACCTTGTTTGCCACCAGACCCTCGCAAATTGTTTTCTGTGTTTGTCTTGGCAACCTGCCCTGAACTCCTGTTTCCCTGCGTCCTTCAGATACCAGTTCAGATACACCAGAGCAAAATTGTTGCCCTTCAGGTGATTCCCCCCTTCCCCCCAATTGTTCTTGAAGCACTGGCGGCAAATTGACTTCGGGCCGATTGATGAATTGGGTCGCAGCAATATACCACTTGACGTTCGGTGGGCAGTGGAACCCCGATTGCATCGCCTTGGTGCAATGTCTTGTGCGCCGGTTCCGCCGCTGCAGGCACCGCGTAAAATTGTTGGGTCCTGTGATAAGAGCAGCCTGAGCCTGCACATGGCCATGCGCGGTGCGTGCGGACCACGCACTGGCGCCGCCTGTGCATGGCGGCTGGGGCACGATTTCCGGATTTGGCGTCACGATTAAGCCCTGTTGGCTGCACTCAACTGAATGCTTTCAGTCGATGCAAATACATGCCCTTCGACTCCAAAGCAACCCTCCGCATTGGACGAAACCACACACCATAACATGCAAATGGTGATTGCGTCGGACGCGCCATCTGTAAGCAGGCTGACTTATATGGTCAGGTTATCGTCTATTGGGCAGATGCTTGCTAGGTTCACGGATGGTACGCTGCCTGCGGTACAGCGGAGGCTTTACCACCTATGTCAGTTAGCAACAGCGGGCGCAGCAGTGTCAGAGTCGTTGTGTCGGGAGCAGCGGCGGCAGGGAGGGGATCCGGCGAGGGGCTGCAGGCAGGCGAGGCGGCAGCGGGTGGATGGGTGCCCACGGACAGCCACTCACTCACTCATCCGCCATGCCAGCAGCACTGCGATCTTTGCGTGTGGCAGGACATGCGGGGGCAGGCTGCGCACTGTTCAGGGCTGCTTCAGGCCAGCACAGCAGTACAGCACAGCAGTGCAGCGATAAGCTGACGCCAGCCCCACATGTCGATCGCATACCCCCCGTTGGCATGCGACATGGTGGCCCACTCGGCCCAGCGGGTGTCACCCGGTGCACCGCACACACATGTGTACGCAGCTGATGGTGGTGTGGTGCTGCTGGGCACTACTGGCACTCAGCCACCCTCTACAGCCTGCTTGTGCACACAGTCACACAGTCACGGGTGGGCGAGCGATGCCGTTTTTGGGTTTCCCTTGCACCTCCTGAAGCACTGCGACGGCAACGTAGCTGCAGCCCAGGCACAGCCAGCACATCCTGCACACGCCAGCCCGCTGGGTTGATGGTGCGACCATTGAGTGGCAAGTAAGCAGGTGCTCAGGATAGGTTACAACGTCGCACCAGCTTGCATCACGTGGGTCATGGCTGCAGGTCGTGGCTGCAGTGTAAAAATGAATGGATGGATGAACGCCCATTACGCCACCCTACGACCTGCAATGGCAGGATCGGGGCGTGGCGCGGGCTGCAAGGGTGCCGGATGCATGGTATGCAAGGCCTTGCTGCAACCTGTGAGCAACCAGTCAATGCCAACAGTCGCGGCTCTCCCTACAAGCATATTGACGTCCGACTCCCGAGAGAACGCGCTCGCACTTGGCAGCATGGCCACCGGCAAGCAAGCAAAACAGCAGCACCAGCAATGGCTGTGCCAGCTGCCAACGCACGAAACCTTCACGATTAACGTTTGTGCACACTCCTAAGGCATCTGTTGATCGCAATGTGGCAACGTCACGTAACTGTTGTCGTAAGGATTTGCCATACGAACAATCAGCTGCTGTTCCTGCTGCTTCCAGGCGTTCCTAAGCCAGGCACCTATGCCCGGGTGATGATGGCGGGTATCACCCTGTGCCGGTCTTGCCGTAGACTGCCCCGGGAATGGTGTTGCTCTCCTGTGACAGATACACAGGTGTACGCACAGCCACATCAACAGCAGCGTTGGTCAACGTCGCGGTGATGGTGATGTCCCCTACCGCCACCGTCAGCGTTCACCCTCATGGCGCAATGCACTCCACCACTGACGTTACCCCAACAGCCCGCCAAGCGTTGGTGCGGTGCCTGACACACCTCGGATCACCCCCCCGTGCCCCCACCAACTCACGCAACACACTGGTGGAATGCTGGCTCCCTCGGGGCCTTCACACTTTTGTCGGTACATGCAGCAGTGCAGGTATCCATGCGTGCAAGTGAGGGTCGACCATTGCTGGCCCAGTCCATTGCTGCATGGCAAAGACACGGTACGCAGCGGCCGCGCATGCTGCATCCCCTGCACCCTGCCCCCGGCGCCACAGGCAGCATGTCACGGTGCGTCCCGCCCCCTCACCCTCCCCTTCTCCTCCGCTATCCCCTTGCCCCCAATCCTCCCCCTCCCCTTTCCCCTGCTGCACACACGCGCGCCCACCCACCTGCACTGCCTTCATGTCCTCTGCCGGCAGGCCCGTGCCGGTCACCTCGTTGCCAACGCTCACCCAGTAGTTGCGCAGGTTGTTCTTGCGCGCAAAGATCTCAAGGTACCGGCCTGCGCCGCCCAGCAGCAGCAGCATGCCGGGTTCACACCACAGCTACCGGTATAATGTTGGTGCATGCATGTTGGTTCATGCATGCGTGCCCCATGCAAGCTTGCCCTGAACCGACCCCACCCACATGGCCACGCATGAACGATCAGCCCGCTGCCTGCACAGTCATATGGTGGCCGCGCACCGCCAGCCCGGTGCGGCGGGCGTTAGGCAGTACCCCCACCGCACATGACTGCAGCAGTCGCAAAAAGGCAGCCTTAGCGACCCAACCGTGATGAACTCCACGGCAGGAGGGCGCGTGTATCGTTTGGACATGAGGGCACAGGACCCCGGGGCCCTCCTCACCGTTGGGCAATCTGTATCTTAACCTAAACGTAAATCTGTTCTAAACCTAAATCTAGATCCTCACCATTGGGCACCAGCTCCTCGATCAGCTCGTAAATCTCCTCAGGCTTCTGGCTCTGCCCGCGGCGCTCGCTGAAGATGATGTCGCTGCCCACGCCGCCGCGGCGCGTGCCCACCGGGTCATCCCCGCGCTTGCCCACCTGCACACGATGACCCACATGACCCACATGGCGGATCACAGGTGAGGTTGGGGGGTGACGCATGAGGTGAGATGCGCGCACCTCGCATGGCATGATGCGTGCACATGTGCACACATGCACACGCCGAGGTGAGGTGTGAGAAGATACAGCAAGGCAACGGCGATACGGGTGGTGTCAGTGGCAGAGCCGCACGCGGGAATCTTGTGCATGAAGCGCGAGAGGGTGTGTGCGTGAAGCTCTTGCCGGTGCAATTGCAGCCCTGGAGCAACACTGCTTGCCCCTTGACAGCCATGCCTGAAGGCTGTATGCCCAGGGCAGGCGGGAGGAGGGCAACCCGCCTGGTCCATCCTCCCATCGTTCCACTACCGGCAGTTGAAACACGCATCTGTGACATGCACGCGAGGTGAGCGAGTCATTGCCATCTGCAAACCTCCCACAGTTGCACGCGCAACACAAGTATGCTCCCAGCTTTCATGGTGTTGCATATGTGCGTGTGTGCGTGTGTGCGTATGTGTATGCATGCATGTGTGCGTGTGTGCATGGTGACCCACCAGGCAGACCTCCTTTGCGTGCTGCAGGTAGTAGCCGTGGCTCTTGGCCAGGCGCCGGTTGACCGTCATCTTCACCCACACCACCTCGTCAACCAGCCTGCGCCACATGCGCACACGCACGAACCAGGCACGCACAAATCGAAACAGCGAGACGCTTGCTTGTGGTGCCAGCGGGACACAGCGGCAGTGCTGAGCTGATCCGTAAATCACATGCGGGTGCTGTGCAGGTGCAAATGCGAGAGTGCGTCCGCAAATCCGCAATCCTGCATGACTCAAAGACTCTCAGACTTTCACTGGCCACACAATCCGGCGGAGACTCGCCAGCCCCAAACCATTTCACCTGCATGTATGGATGCCAATGCATGCGGCCGGAGCACGCCACATGCATTTCTCGGCTATCGGCAACAGCAGCCACCAATCAATCTTGCACATGCATCTGTGTATTCTGATCAATATATCAAGCCATTATGCCTTGGGAGAGCAACACCGCATTCAATGCACCTCTCCCTGCGGCATTCCAGTCTGGCGTCCTCCTGCCACCAGGTGCGCGGGCACTCACGTGTAGCCCCACTTGTCAAAGAGGTCCAGCGTCCACTTGTACTTGGCGTTGATCACCCACACAAACAAGAAGCCGTTCTTTTGAAGCTGGGGTACAGGAAGGCTGGAGATGGCATCGTCCGCTAGCTGGCTGTACCCAAGCGCCACCCCGCGCGTGGGATTAGCGGTTGCAAGCTGCCATGGCGGGTCCATCATTATTACGTCGAACTGACTCTGTGAAATGAGCTTGGTCCAGTCGTAGGTTGTCACGTTTGCGTGAATGGGTATGCAGTGTGGGGGTACCTGTACATTCATGCGCACACATATGCCAGATTTGAGCAACACGCTCGAGTGGCAGCAAGTGCTATATACGCTGCACATACCATACACACTAAAAGCAGTAGTACATATGCCTGCCACAACTGCCTGTGCCTGTAAATCGGAAGCCAGCACAAGTGCTTTCGCATAGAAAAGCACAGTGCTGCTTGCACAACGGTTTGGTCGTGTTCGATTGCGTGACACTGCTGGCACTGATCCTGCATGCAAGGTGATATGTGTGTAAAATGAACTGCAGCTTTGCAGGATGCTTGACAAGAAACTCTAGGCATTCGTGCTCAGACGTACACAGTGCTGGTGGCGACAGCCAAACCCCACCGCCCGCAAAAGCTCGAGTGAGGGCCGTCAGCTGCGGCTGCCAGGAAAGCTGCTTATAGGGTCCTTGTGCTCAACTGTCAAGCAAGCTTTGAGCACCATAACCCACAGACACGCACCTGCCATTCTGAGGGGTCCAGTTCATCGACGTTCCCAAACGTGTAGTCCACACCCTCCTCCCCGAGATGCGAGAACTCCCCGCCCTTGTTGTTAACGTCGTCATCGTCGTCGATTTTGATGTTCTCACCGAGCTCGTTCAAGCGCGTACCCACTGCCCGCACAGCTGCTCGGTACTTTTGAATGTGGGTGTCCAAAACATCGTCGGGCAAAGTCTCCCACGCCTTGACTGGCCCCGCCTCTGTCAAGTCAACCAGCTCCTCTACGCTTGCCAGCACCTCCGCATCTTGCTCGCTGGGAACAGGAGGCGGAGGAGCCGGCTCCTCCATTGTGATTATACTTCCTGTCAAAAGGCTCTCAAGTTGTTGAGAGTGGTGTGGGCTATTAGAAGCAATCACGCTTTGAGGATAGGGTTAAACAAGTTTTAAACGTTGGAGCTTGCTGGGCGTATGGAGACTACGTAGAAGACTCACACTAGGCCATCCAAAATGGCCCGGCAGGTTTTGGCGGGAATAACAATTGAGGCGTGTGCAGTTAATTGGGTATGCCAGGCTACGCATCACACCACACAGTCTGAAATCGTTCGTCTACAGATCCTGCTTGGCCTTACACCGCGCAGCGGACGTTCTATCAGCACTGGTTGTCGTGCATCCCTCCTAAACACACGACGGCAAGAGCGTGTCCTGTATCCTGCGCTCTTCTTCAGAGAGTTCCCATATATGATGCCTTTGAGTGGCATGGCAGGCAGCTCACGTGTTACGTTTGGTGAACGCAGTTTAGGTGCTCCGGCTGCATCTGGCTCCGGAACCTCAAGTGCAGGCACAGGTTTGGTGGGGCCCGCATCAATGCGTAAAGATGCAAAGCACAGAGAAGCTGAGTGCGTAAGCAGAGGCATTGCTTGCACATTCATTCCTGCACTGCCTCGATGCCTTCACGGTGCATCTATTGGCGAGCAGCTCTCCTGCTGTTCATCCAGGAAACACAACCAGTGCTCCAGAGCACGTAAACTGCACAACCAAGGCCTGGAGTCAGCTCCTGTTGCACCCGCTTGTATTGTTTTGTGGGAGCACGTACATCGAGGCTCGTCACGCTTGCTTCTGCAGTGGGTGGAACTCATATGTTCTGACAGGACCAGCGCGAGCAGGCGCACCGCTCGCTTGCCTGTGAGGCCTTGTCAGGACACTGCCTGCTTTCCTTGTCATGGCACACAATGATGCTTATGATGCTGAGGGGTTCGGTCCATCGGCCGGGCACCCGAAAATGTGGCCCTGCAGGTCACCTGCTCTGCCAGACTGCGCGCAGCATGCATATATCCAACTGTTACTTCCTTCCATACAAGCGTATTGAGTCCACGTCGCTGAATCATAGTCTTGCAAAGCATCGCTGCGACGCTCTTCGCTGTAACATCCGTACGCTGCTGCCTGGGGGCTCAAACGTGTGCAGCCAACGGCATGGCCGATCCACCACAGCCTCCCGCTATGTCGGGAGGTGAGCTGTGCAGTTCACGGCTTGACTGCTGTGAACCCCGCCCGCTGGTTCGAATGATCACTGCTTCGAAGGTCAACACGGTTACACCCGAGTACACATGTGCACCGTGCTGTATACGGTTCGCCACCACTCAGTTTCAGATTGCACCAATGTGTACCTGCAGCGGAGCTACTGGCAAACGTCACCAACTCGACCTGCTTGGCGATATGGAATGCTGTATACTCGCACTTGAAGCTCGCTGATATCCTCAAGGGCATGGGTGTGTGCAAGGCATTCGCTCAAGAGCTGCCAAGCCTCGTGAAGAACTTGAGGATCAGGTGAGGAGGCGCTCTGTGACAGTCACGTGTTGTCCAACAGTTCGGTGCCCCACATCGGACACGCTCCTTCGGCCTTGCAGCAACCTGCAGGCGTATCCTTATTTCCTACAGTATATCCAGCATTGCACGCAGTGTGTGGCGGTTTGTTGCCTGCATTCATTCATGGCGCACGTACCGAAACGCTGCGCGTGATTTGCAAACGTGCTGCAGCTCCCGTGGCTCCTTTGCGGGTCTGGAGCAGTCAGATCTTGACTGGATATCAAAGTACCTGGGCCCTTACGTGGAGAGCCTTAACATCGAGCAGGAGTATCAAGACGACCTCGAGGTTCTGGACTGGAGCCAGGTGCGGTTGGTTTGGCTGTCGAGCCAACCGCTTACCTGTGGGCTGTGTAGTGGTGGTGGGGGAGTGTGTGCAAGTTGGTAAAGGGAAAACCTCAGCTGGCGACCGGTGGGTGCAGCACCACTTGCGCACGACCGGCAGGTGGTGAGTGCAACGTGCTGCGCGCAACTGGCCTGGCGTCCCTACGTGTTGGGCAGCTCTTCCGGCCACTGCTATCTCCAGTGCACGAGTGGAAGGTCAGCCCACGGGCGGACAGAGCCTGACCGCGCCTGCACCTGCAGCCCACACGCACGCATTCTGTGCATGGCACACGTGTGCGAGCCGGCTCACACACTTCCACTCACCCGCCGGGCAGGGGTGGGTCCACGTTGGGATGGCGTATACCCCAACTTGGACCCATCCCCGGCCGGTAGATGGGCGCAAGTGGGTGAACAACTTGCACTGATGATGTGCGTGTGTCTGTGTGGACACCGCCGCCTTGCTCCCTACGGTGCAAGGGTGGGTTTTGAGGTGTGGGTGGGGCGGTGGGTTGCATCACTTGCATGCACGGGCTTGCCCAGCTGCGTGCTCTCCTTACTATGCTGTTGCTGTTGCAATGGTGTGCGTCGCTCACTCCCCTGCTGATCCCACGGCGGCAGCTGGGGTCGGATGTGCTGCATGTTGAACTGCATGTTATTTCGGTGCTCGCGCTCCTGCACATTAACAGGAGGCAGCGTGGTCATCCTTTTTGCACCAGTACAATGCACTGCAAGGCCGCAGGTCCACCGCCCACCTTGAGTGTAGCCCACCTTGCTGCGGTGTTGCTGTGTTGCATCGATGTACCCGCCCCCAACATCTCACATTTCACACCGCCTAATGCCACGCCTGTTGCATCTCATGATGATCCATTTCTCCTTGCATTCCCCCTTGACTAGCACGCACAGTCCCTCGCTGCCTCGCTGTCGCGCTGCAGACGTCCTTCCCGCGCCTGACGTACCTCTACCTCAGCTGCTGCCCGATGCACGCGCTGCACTTCACCTCGGCCAACACCCCCGCCCTGGAGTCGCTCAGCATCCACAACCAGGGCCCGGATGCCATGGAGTACTTTGAGCTGGAGCTGCCGGCGCTCACCTCCCTGGACTTTGAGTTTGTGGAGGTGGGCGGTTGTGTGGTGTTATGTTATGTTATGTTACATCAGCAGCGCATCAGGAGCGTGTCGGCCGAACGGCCCATGCTCCTCCTAGGTGGGGACCAGACGACGACCAGAGGAGCTCATCAGCCTATGCGCATATGGCGTGCCAGATGGCCACGGGTGGTTGTGTCGTCATGGCGTGGTTAGGCGCTGTGCCTCGTGCGGTCCTCTTGCGGCCACTGGCATGCGCGTGTAATGTGTTCTGTGTCATGCGTGGTGACCAGTGTGTGTGTGTGTGTGTGTGTGTGGTTTGGTGGTGGTGGTGGTGGGGGTGGGGGGGCGGAAGGCATGTGGGAGGTTGGGTGTTTGTGGTCGAACTTCAAACAGACAGGTTGGGTGGATGGCGCATTGGCAGGCTGCGTAAAGGATACATGAGCATGCTGCATCCTGCCCTGGAGCGATACAAGGGAGGAGTGGACGACGCAAGAAGGCTGCTGGGGACTGATGGGCATTACATGCATGCATCCATACATGCACAAGGTTCGGTGTGGACTGGTTGATAGGTGATGGCGCAGATGTGCTGCTGCTGACTGCATATTCGGTGTGGACTGGTTGATGGGTGATGGTGCAGATGTGCTGCTGCTGACTGCATGTGAGTGAGCGGCATGCCTACGTGCCTAGGATGCACCACCGCTGTCCCCCCCCCGGAGTTTGTTGAGCCTCGCCCCCGGCCAGTAGGCGCTGCTGCTCTCGAATCTTGACCCCCCCGGGCTGCGCTGGTGGCCCTCTCTCGCCCACCACCCCTGCAGTGGTACATGCAATCATGCAGGCATGCATCCTGATGCGATCCTGAGGCCCAATCGCTCTGCATCGTCCGCCAGATGCAGTACACGCAGTACGGTACATGTACGGTACGTACTGTGGACATGGCATCTGACAGCACAGTACGCATGCTGCTCCCGCCGCTGCTGCTGGCTGGCTGGCTGGCTGGCTTACGGATGCCTGCTGGCCTCATGGCTCCCGCATATGCATGGGCGTGCAGGTGGTGGACTCGTCGGGCTTTGCGTCGTCGCTGTCGGCGTGCCCCTCCCTGGAGAGCTTTGGCTCCTACAAGCTGCACGGGCTGTACATGGACGAAGACGTGAGTCACCACTCACTCACGAGTGCGCTTACAACATGCCTGCCTGCAAAGCTTTGCGCTGCCCTGTGCTGGGCCTGCTGTTTGCCGGCATCAATCGCTGTGACGCTGTGTGCTGCGGAAGGCTGGTTGTGCACACTCGCACGGGCGCGTATGGGTATGGGTATGCGCGTAACGCACCTGGTCAAGCCTTAGAACGCTACGTTCATTCATGCATACACTTCTGGGGTGGCTGGGGCAGGAGCCCTTGCAAGCCAATCACGTGCGTCCTGGATCTGCAGTGCCAGCTGCCATGCCACCCAGCACGTCAGCTCACGGCTATCATGCCATAAGCTCGGCATTCTTGGCGTGCCTGCACGGGCTCTATCGGGTCTCTTGTCAGAGGGAAGCATCGGTAACGCGCTTTGGGGCTGAAAGTGTAAGAAATTGTGCACACCTGACGCCGGTATTGCTATTGCTCATGCGTGTGGTGGTGCACAGGAGGTTACGCAGGGCGATGACAGGCACGTGATACACCTGCCGCAGTGCAGGCACATGTCGTTGTACCGCTCAGACACCCTCAACTACCTTGATTTGGATGCACCCAAGCTGCGGTACCTAAACCTCCAGGTGAATAGGCGTTGAGCCATCATAGACTCAATAGCAGTCTGTGCTGCTGTCTTGCGTGTGTCATTCAGTGTGTGTGTTGTGTGTGTTTAGAAATGTTTGGTTCCCATGGGGCCATGCAGTATGCTTTCCGTGGGGCCGTGCAGTGTGCTTATGTCATGCGTGATGATGGGAACTGCTGTGTGTGAGGTTGCGGGGGCAGATGAGCAGCAGAGAGCGACGCATCATGCACGCTTCTTATGAAGGGTACATCACTGTGGGACGCAAGACAGAAGAATGGCTGCTGCGGTGTCTGTGATGGCATGTGATGGTGACAAACAACGGACTGCGGTACAAGTAATGATGTGCTGAGCTCTGTGGATGCTGGGCAGGCTGAGGCTGTACTGTACAACCCAATCCAAGCCTGCAATGCATCCACAGTGCTTGCAGCGCATCAGTTCATTCATATTGGCGGCCCGAAGCAGCATGCCACTGACCTTGCTGCCTTGTCTCCCCATTGCAAAACCTGCATCGCGGCAAAAACCTCGCCTGTGTTACCTGCATACTGCATACAGTATTTGCACCTGCGCGGCAACCTTTGTGATTGCGCTCGCTGTGCAGGCATGCTACGGGCTGGAATACGTACGCATCAGGGGCAAGAAGGGTCCCTCTCTGCGCGTAAACCTGCTCAACGCGTGCATCGACGCGCGCTCCCTGCGCCACCTGCGCAACCACCCGCGCACCAACAAGGGCGGCGGCGGCGTACGCGGCGCTACAGACCCAAATGGCGACATCGACATGTATGGCGAGATGGGGGAGGGGGAGGAGGATGCCATGGACCTCATGGCATGGGGAGCGGAGTACAGCACGGACGAGGAGGAGGGGAAAGGGGAATCAGGCAAGGGCAAGAAGGGGAAAGCCAGGGCGACGGTGGCGGGGGCGGCGGTTGGAGTGGGGGGTGCGGCGGCGGCGGCAGCGACGGTAGCTGGCATGGCAGGGAGTGATGACGCTGAGGCGGAGGAGGATGCGGAGGACGACGACCCCGATGAAATGGATGACGAAGACGAAAGCGACGATGAAGATGAAGATGAGGATGAGGACGAGGACGAGGATGAGAACGATGACGAAGATTCTGACCCGCTTGATGAAGATGAGTTTGACGAGCGGTTGCAGGCCATGTTTGGTGGCGGTCTGGGGCCGATGCTCGGGATGCAGGGTGGTGCGGCTGCTCGCGGCGCGGGCCGGGGCGGCG
>BDDA01000170.1:5200-29506 GCA_001662385.1 Chlamydomonas asymmetrica | reverse complement strand
TACCCCCCCCCCCCCTCCCCTACCACCACCACCAGCTTCACCACAGCAATGCCAGCACCAGCACAGGGCTGTCAGCGGTACATGCCACCCCTGTTTGTCTATGGCACCTGTCCTGCACACACACCGATGCACGCACCTTGCACAGTCCCACGGGAATCACACTGCGTGGCCTTATGGGCGCTCTTTCTGACACACCGACACGCGTAGCGGGGATAACCCGTGTGTGCGCACACCTTGGGTAAGTCAAGGGCATCAAACACAAACTGCGTGCGCGTGCCCGGGCCGCCGCCCGCCAGGCCGGTGGCCAGATCCGCCAGCAGCTTCCAGTCCCCCGCATGGCTGGCCTTCCGGTTGCCCTTGGTCCAGTAGCTGGGGTACTCCTTGAGCGGCAGGTCCCACCTGACAGCAGCGGGTCAGCCCATGCAGCATCCAATACATCCATTACATCCCCGACATCCAATACATCCTGACTGTATGCATCCAACGATCGTGGGATCTGGGTGCAGGCTTTCGGGAACGTAAGACTTGCGGTGAGGATGGGCGTTCGGGACAGTGCAAGGCACCCACACAGGCAGCGCTGGGGTCTTGCAAGCTCAGGGTGCGATGACCGCACTGTTGTGTACGGTGCAGTCGGTGTTGACTATTCAGGCTCGGTCCATTGCCAGCACATCACATAACGGTACAGAGCAGAACGGAGAAGTACAAATAATTGTTAAATTATACGGTGATCATTATAGGTTCATACACCCCTGAGACTCACCTGAGGTTTGAGAGCTCCCCGTTGGTGCTCTTGAACAGCGGCCCGGACTCCGGCAGGTGGTTACGCTGCAGGCCCGCAGCAGTGAGCCGGCAGCCATCACATGTCAACATGTCGCTTGGCAGCATGCTGCAGATTCAGGGGCAAGAGTTATCCGCCGCCTTCTCCCAAGGCGATATTGCGTGCATGTAGGTGCAGCGCACAAGCGTATTTGTGACGTTGCTTGGCTGCACTGGTCGTAGCCCACATGAGTAAGAAAAAATCAGTAGTCACCTAGTCACTCCCAGGCCAGGATGCGGCCAGCAGCCGGCGTTACCTTGAGGAAGGTGTCATCGATGGTCTCCACAAAGGCAAAGAGGCCGAAGAACGCTCCATTCATGCGCACGTGCATGTGGAAGGAGTTGGGCGAGATCTGGCCCACCACCTTCATGGCCTGCAGCAGTGGAGGCCATGCAGGGAGCCAGGCAAGCGACGCGATCAGCCATGCATGGAACCATACGCAGGCGGATGCGTACCGTCAAAGATCGTGCGGGTGCCAAATACAGATTGCTGCAGCAGCAACAGGCGGGAGCGGTGGACAAGGCTTAGGTGAAGGCACGTGGCTGGGTGGTTGCCCGTTGCCCGGAGGGGCGTGGTTTGCAATGTGCATGTGTACCAAGGAGCCAGCAGCAGCGGCAGCGCAACTGAACGTGGCGATAGCTAGCTGGCCAGCTACCGTGCCTGCAGCGCCAGCGTCTCCTTCATGTAGGAGCGCTCGCCCAGCTCGTACCAAAAGCTCTGCAGGTCGAACTGCCCCACCTCGGGCTCGGCGTCAGAGTACTTGAAGCCCTGTATGCAGAAAATGAGCGGTGTGGCATGCAATTGGGGCAGCAGGGCCCAGGGCCGTGATGGGACAGACACAAGGACATAATGTAGTAATGTGCGCCAAGCATGGGGGGGGGGGCCGCAGGGCTGTAACGAGGGAACATTACAGCAAAGACAGAATTTGACGACCGGTACTTGCAAGATCAGTGCAATCCGGGTCACAGGCCGCGGTAGCGCAGGAGGAGGGTTTTGTTGTGGTGTGGCGGTTGTACAGGCACACTGACGAGCGTGCAAGCGGGCTGCGGGAGGAAGCTAGCAGCCCTATCCCCTCACCTCTGGAGTAGGAACGCTGTGCCAGCAGCATTAATTCACGCACAATTCAGAAACCGAGTGGATACCGTACAATCTGCCAGGGCTAATGTCCACCGAGTCAGGCCATGGCAGAACTGCTGGATTTGGTGCGTCTGCGGGGGGGCTTGAGCGGTGAGCGCGTTTGTGCCTAGTACAGATCCTTAACAGACGTCGCATGTCATCGCCTGACGTACGGTATTGCGTGGTGCTGACACAGCAGCAGCAGCAGCAGCAGCAGCAGCACATCCGCTGCAGGCTCACCCCGGGCACGGTGAACTTGAGCTTGGGCTTGGGCCAGGTCAGCGCCGTCACACCGCGCCGCCGCGCGCTCACACCGTCGTACAGCACACCGTTGAAGTACAGCACCTGGCCGTCCGCGCCGGCCTCGCTGGTGGCGGCGTCGGCGCTGGGGCTGAACCTGTGCGGCAGCAGCGTAGGGGCGTGAGCATGAGCGTGAGTTTGTGAACAAGAATGTGAATGCGAGCGTGAACATGGGCATGAGCGTGACTGGGGCACTGGGGCGTGTACGGTATATACTGCTGGCCGATCAGCAGTGCCGATCAGCAGTGCAGAGGCGACCGCAGGTGCATCAGAGGCGCTTAAATCCATCGTAGCTGTGACCTCCGTTGGGATGACCTCAGTTATGCATGCACAACACACACGATGACCGTGCATGCGGGTTGATTTCGGCGCTTGTGTTTGAATGCTTCGTGCTGGATGATTCAGGCTTACCACTCCAGTACTGGTACGTCCGGGGCCTGCACCTCAAACTGCTGGCCGCCAATGACGGTGCCGTGGTGGGACGCGTCCATGCCGGGTGATGGGAACCTCGCCTCACGCCTGAACAGCAGCGCAGCGGCAGGACGCTAACTCAGTACACAGAAGTTCCGTGGTACAGCGATCCACGCATTGGCAGCGATGTCTCAACCAGGATACTGGCATGATGATAGCCCCATCAGCTGCTGGGTATCAATCAACCGCACAGCAGCGTGCCAGGCAGGGCAGCTAGGAGTGACGGGGGGCGCGCAGCCACAAAGGCGCACAGCCAGCTGCGCACAAGTGGTACGCACCCGTTGGCGTCGTTGGCAACGGCATACCATCGCACTAGCGCGCCCTGCCTCAGACCAGATCCCGGGATGACCCCTCTGTACTTCATAGCGCCACCTGCGGTACAGCAATGCAGTACAACAGGGCCAAAGGATGCATGCACATCTTCATCACTCGTAGACGCCCACCATGCGTAATGCACGCCGCAACCTCCTGCATGTGTCAATGCGTCAGGCATTGTACAAGCACATGTCAAAGCACCCAGCTTGCAGACACATGCTCTGACCGGCATGAACCGAGCATGCCTGCATGCATGCAGGCCTCCATGCACGCACCTGGTGCGTTCTGTCCGTTGTCTCCAGATGCGCGCTGTGCATCAACACGCTGCTCGGCGTCGAACCCGATGATGTATGCTAGCTGTACTGACTGTACTGCAGCCAGGTTGTACTGCACTGTGATGTCCACGGGTATGTCCTGATTGGGTGGCGGTTGGGGCTTGACGCTCTTGGTGAGGCTGCATGCAGGTGAGGGATGTGCGCATAACACGTTTGGGTGAGGGTGATCACAGCGTGTGTATGATCCCAGTGTGCATCACATGCACCACACAGCGTCAGCGCAACAGAACGCAGATGCGGCTGAAAGCTGCGCTGCTACTCAGCATCTCAGCAGCAGCAAGTTCCCTCGCCAATCACTGCAATAGGCTGCACAGTCACGCACACCGTCCCGCCGCAGCAAATGCAACACTTGAAGGGCAACTCGTAAAACGCCACCACAAGTCCGCACACAAGTCCGGCAAGAGAGATAGCAAGGGATATCACCACCGAACACGTTCGCACGCACTTGAGTACGAATGGCCCCTGTGGCTGTGGCGCTGAGTTGGCAGCCCCTGGAGTGGGAGTGGCCAGGTAGGTGTACTGCCCGGCTGTACCGCCATCTGCGGCGGGCAGGCCGAACGACACATTGGCCAGCTGCCTGCGATGCACAGGCAAGATCAACAGGCAGGTGGTCAACATTTGACGCATCTGGGTGCTGCAATACCATACAGCAAATTGGGCCAAAAACCGTAGCCAATCGTTACTACCGTCGCACAAATGTGGAAACTGCATGCGACGCAATGCGAGTTTCAGTTTTACGCGTGGTGGTGCCATCAAGGAACGATCAGGCAGCGGGGCAGCAGATGGCATGCAAGACAGCCGGTGGGCAGCTAAGCGCCTCATCCCCCTACCTCGCAAAGGGGGTGATGCGGGATGCCACATCCCCTCCGGGGGAGCGCAGCTCCAGCAGCGCGCCCCCTGGAGCGTCATCCGCATCATCTGGCCTGGACCTGATCTTCAGCTCGCAGGTGAGCACCACCACCGGGCCCGGGCTGCCGGCAGCGGCGCCGTCCTGGGCCGCAACCGTCTTGGGCACAGCGGAGGAGGAGATGTTGGCGAGGTCCGACTTGTCGCCTGTTGAGGAGGCACAGCGGATGTGATGGGCCAGGTGGGTAAGCTGAGGCGTGACAGGCTCATGCACGTGCACCTTGGCACATATGCCGGGGCCCCGGGTGCGTTTACCCTGCACAGTTCTTTTAGTAACCTTGTCGCAATTCATTTTTGAAATTCCTCTTGGCGTCCAGGAAATAGCGGTGTGCGCCCTTCAACATGTGTGCAGTGTATCAAGGTGATTGCGCAAGCTCAACAATCCTGCACCGCAAGCGTGCGCAACGGCAACACATCATCGCCACGTTCACACACACAGGACTTACGTACGCACCTGAGGCGTAGATGACCGCGTACGCGCCAGCGGGCAGCACCGCGCTGCTGGGCTGCACCTCACACGCATGTGCCGCATCGGCGCCTTGCGCTAGCTTCCAGCCCTGCACGCACATCCACAGCAACACCTAGTTCAGACATGGGTTGCGCAGCAACTCAACAGATAGGCAGGTTTGTACAGAGCAGGCCGGATGCAGCCGGAAATTCAACATGCGTGATACGTTCTTTTCTGGTCCCCATCTGCGGGGAGCATGGGCCTTTTGGCCGACACGCTCCTGATGTAACATACCGTACCATACGTGCTTTTAAGGTTGTAGGAACAGCTGTGAGGCACACTGCTGCTATGCTCACGCAAGGGCACATGCCTAAACCGGGCTGCCGTGGTACAGGCAGGCAGGGGGGGGCACGATGCCGAGAGCAAGACCGCACCTGCAGCGTGACGGGCCCTGACCCGCCATTGTAGAGCTCCACCCAGTCAGGCGAGGCGCTGGCGGGCGCGCGCTTAGGGCCCACAGGCCCCGCCGCCGCCGCGTCATCGTCGCCTTGCAGCGCTGCCTGCACCGCGCCGTCGTTCCGCAGCATGACCTCGTTCAGCACTAGCGCGGCCGGGCCCGACGCCGACGCCACGCGTTGCGCTGCTGGTGGGGGTGGAGGCGGCGGCGGTGGTGCAACCGCAGGGTCGAAGGCGGGCCCTGGAGCTGCAGCTGGGTTGGATGTGGATGGCAGCACTGGCGGGGGGTCCATGCTGATGGTGCCGGATGCAGATGCGGCATCCGGCGCAGCTGCGGTCGTGGCGGAGAGTGCACCCGGCACCAGCGCGCCAGCCAGAACGAGCACGGTGGCAGCCAGCAGAGCGATCATAGGGGCGCTCCTGGAGTAACGGATGCGACCAGGTAGGCCGTCAGCGCCACCTGCTGTGCCCTCCTGATGAGCGGCTTGTGCGTCGGGCAGCTCGGGACTCCTACTACTGCCATCAGCGCCATGCGTGCCGTGCGCCCGGCACTCGGATGCGGCAAGCAAGGTGCCAGAGGCAAGAGACCCCCCCGTGTGTGTCTGGCTGGCAGATACCGAGGGAGTACTGTAGCTGCCTGCTGTAGGTGTGTCAAGGGGGGCGTCCTCTCGCAGCACATGCCGCTGCTTGACGCTGCCTGATGCCATCCTGCGCGCTGCCGCACTCTGCAAGGGGCCGAATAAGCTGGCCACACAAGTACACACCACCCGTAAGCTGGGCTGGCTTTCAAGTTTTAACCTTGCCGCTGTGGCGCTGTGCAGTGCAGTTAGCAGGGTGTGGGTCCAGGAAAGCAAGTTTGCAGGTAGCTGCACTGCTGCGATGTGCCTCCCGTGTTCGTAATGTGCTGCGTTCACCCTACCGGTAATGGAACGTGGAGGGCATTAGTGTGCTGATGCAGCTACGGCTCTCACTGTCACAGCCCGTGGAAAGGTATGCAACGCGTCAGTATGTGTACACCAGGACCAACCATCATTGTTCTACACTCAGGCACTTAACAGGGCAGGTGCCAAGTGGGGTGGCAAGTGAGGAGCTGCTGGCTCAGGTGGGAATTGAAGGGTGTGGCGTACCGCAGACGTTCTGTACCGCTGACCTGCCGAGGAGAGCAGATTGTGGGATCCAATGGGGTCGCTGCATGCCGTGCAGCACTCAGCGCTGCATTGGGTTGCAGTGGCCCCTTGAGCCTCATTCAGCTGTGCACCTGGCCCCTGCCTGCGAATATGCTCAGATTACCAAGTTTGCTCAAGCCGGGCTGTTGATATTCAAGGGTCAGAGTGACTGCAGATTATGTGGACAGGTGCCATCTGCGTAGCACGCACCAAAGCTCAGGTGGCTGCAGGCCCTGCGATGCTGCATGTCAGCTCCGCTGCTGCTTGGTTACCGTATCTTGCACGGTCAACCCGCCCAGCAAAACATCTGCGAAGCTCGCCACCAGCGCGCCAAGAACGCCTGCAAGGCTGCACTATCACCGCTGGCGCTGTGCACACTCCCTCCCTGGTGCCCAGAATGCGAGGCGAGTAATCCGACGGCCGAGGTTCTGTGTCTTCCGCTATTCGACAGGTCCAACACATCCATACGCCACACAAATCCTTTCATAGCACTACAGGGCCAGGCTTGTGCTCATCCAGGCACAGGTGCTGTTCAAAGGAACGCAACTGCCTGCTGTTGGGTGTTTCGTCGTATGCACTCTGCAGTCTACACCTGCTGTTCCTTCTCTCACAACTCTGGAAACTCTCCAGGACTAAAATCAGACGGGCTTCCAACACTGGTTGTCCCAAAACACTACCAGTTTGTTTGAGCAACTGAGCAGCATAGCAACTGAACAGCGCAACAGGTGGCACAGCAGAACAAGAGACGAGCACGCTGCAAGCTACTTGGGCTTACATTCCCCCGCGCATAGCACACGATGTCAACGACGACCACGACACAATACATGCAAAAGGAGGATACCGATACGTGCGTGGGAGAGCACACTACAAAGCACAACTGCACACAGCACTGCCACTCGTACGCAGCCAGTCTGCGACGAATCGAAATGCTCAACAGTGCTGCTGCATACCGATGGAACCAAAACGACACCAAAACCCAAAGAATACGTACAAAACAAATCCTCGGAACCAGTCAGGGCGCCAGGCGCCGCGCGCATCTCACCAAAACCACACCTTGCTTTGCAGCGGGGCGAGATTGGATTGGAACGAACGGGCAGGCTCAACCCCACCCAGGGGATTGTTGCTAAGAACACCTCACACATCTGTCCTGACCAAGCGAAACTGGTCCAAATGTCTTGAATCAGCAATTGGTACATTTGTGTGTCAGCAGCGCCCCCCGTTGACACTAGGCAACATCCAGCACGGTCCGCTGGCGCTTGCTGCTGCCTGACACCCGCTTGCTAAGCTTTGCCGCCACTATGCGCATGTCTGGACCCACGGCGCAGCGCAAACGCTTTGAAGTTCAGTAAACAGACCCGGCTCACGCGGTGCGTGTTGCAGACGGGTCAAAACACAGCACCAGGCCCTCAGATGCACCAAACGCATGGCGTGTGTGGCAGCCCAGATTGCGCTGCACCTACAGCGCATGAACCTTTGGCCAGCAGCAGTCGCGGCTACCAGGATTATGTGTGTGTGTGTGGGGGGGGGGGTCGTATTTGCACATTTGTATGTGCAGCTGCGCAACTCGGCACGAGCCAAACGCACATATGCTGGGTACGCGCTATGCAGGCTCAGGGCCAAAGCACAAGAGAGAGAAAGAGGTAACGAGGAAGAGCACACCATGCGCACTGCAGCCACTACCAAGAAAGAGAAGAGCGGGGTGGCAGGGACAGAGGGAGAGAGACAGATAGTGCAGGGGGGCGAGAGCACCAGGCCGAGGGAAAAGAGGGCGGCCACCGCGCCCAGGACAGTTCACGGTATCCTTATTCACCACAACCAGAACAGCAGCGCGCAGAGCCGTTTTCATCAACCGTTTGCATCGCAGCATGCGAACTCGCTATGTCCAGCCACCTACAGAAGTTCAGCTGCAGTACGTTGTCGCAGGGCCGGAAACAGTGTGGTTGTGCGCCTGCTTACCACGCACAGCAAGGTCTTCCAACCGTCTGGCTGGCTGGCCGCTGCCGCTGCGGGCTGCACAACTACACCCCACAATCCTCCTCGCATACCAGCTGCGTGCTGCTCCAGCGGCATCACCCCTGCTGCTGTAGACGCAGTGTAGACCGTTTACATGAGCAGGGTGGACTCCACCAGCAGGCGCGTGACGACGTATGGGTCCAGGTTGGATGCGGGGCGGCGGTCCTCGTAGTAGCCACACTTCTCAACCGGCACCATGCGGCCGACGCGGATGGAGCAGCCGCGGTTGGCGACGCCCCAGCTGAAGTCATTCATGGAGCTGGTCTCGTGCTTGCCTGCGCGTGGGAGTGAGAGTGGTGGGAAAGCAGGTGGGATATACCACGTGGGAAAGCGAAGAGATCAGGCGGTGACATGGAGCGCGACACGACCGCCAAAAGCGGGGCGCGTTCATAGGTGATGAACCAGCTATGGTTCTTACAGGCGTGAAGCAGCGCTTGCGGGCTCACCCCACCAAGACAACGTGGATAGGCCAGCACACCTGCCTTGCCAGCACGCCATGATGTGCCCAGGCGGGGTGCACAGCAGGGAATGTACCGCTGGCTGCCTCATCACCGCATGCCCCCTCCCCCCCCCCCACACACAGGTGCCAGTCAGCATCCTCGGCCCATGTGTCCCTCCCTCTCTCTCTCGCCCCCTTCCTGCCACCACTGCTGCCCCAGTACCGTTGTACTGCTGCTCAGTGCTCACCGGTGAGGCGGCGCTCGTTGCCCTCTCCGTACGCCACGATGTGCACCGCGTGGCGCTTCTCCAGCTTGGCGCAGTGCTCCTGGATGACCGCCCAGCCGCCGGGCGCCGTGCGCGTCGCCTCAGTGGAGTAGTTGCAGTGGCCGCCTGGCAGCAGGGACAGTTTGGGGGGGAGAGAGGCAACAGGGCAGAGAACACAGGTTGTTGCTTTGTGCAACACATGGAAGCACTCAACTCGGATTGAAGGAAGGGGATAGTTACATAGGCAATCTGGGCAATATGCGCCGAACAACATGCACGTGGGAAAAGGGCGAGAGCGCGTCGAAGATGCAAACTTCATTCCGTCTTCTGCATGTTGCCTGGTGACCCCACACCTCCAAATGCAATAGCGCCAACACACGCAGGCAAGAAACGTGGCCAACGTGTACACTCGAGCATCATGCCACATCGATTACACCTTTTCCCCACGTTTGCAGCAGGGCAAGTGCCTCACATACCAACATGGCATAAGAGGCACGTTTGCCACTCTGCCAGTGGTTGCAGTTGGAATCCGGCATTGCTGCACAGCATCGCAAGCCCTCTGGGCACGCCCCACAGTCAAGGCCGCAAGTGCAGCCTGCTCTACCCCACGGCATCTCACCGGAGCCGTTCCAGTCGCCGGGGATGGGCTTGGGGTCAAACGACACCTCGACGTTGAACAGCTCGCACACGCGGTACATGATGTAGCGGCTCATCCACATCTGGTCGCCCATCTCAATGCCCGTGCAGGGGCCCACCTGCAACACACATGCACACGCACATTCGCATCGTCAGGTGCATTCTCAGTCCTTACACAGATGCACACTGCGCGGCCCATGTGAGCCTCTGCCTGCGCACACGCAGATGGGCATACGCATACACGGTGCGCAGGTGGGTGACATGCTGGTGGCAGGACCAGTGCGCTGGACCCAGAAGGATGCGACCTGGGTCAACTCAATCCTTCCACAGTCCAAACTGCATACCCTACTTGCATGCATGCATGCGCTGGGTGTTGCACCTGATATCATACATTCTGGCTGCAGCGCTGACATTGCAAGGGCCAAAGCATCTGGTGCCCCACGCATCAGCAGGGGCACGGCCAAACAAGCACAAACCTGCCGCCCTGCTGCTGCATGATCATCCAACCCAAATGCACTCAGCATGCTGCACTGACCCCACAACCAGCAGGCATATATCGACGTGCCCAACCCATTCCATGCATGCTCATTGCCGTGCATCTGCCGTTTCCCTCAACAGCTTCTTTTACAGGCACACACCTGGTGATTGTGCGCATGCGCGTGCATTACAATCCCTGCCGTGCGCAATGCACCCACGCATGTGCGCGTTTCCAAGCCGCCGAGCCCGCCCGCCGCATCTTATCTCTCACTAACTGCCGCCCGCAATGCATGCATGTGTCTGCCACCGCGCCGCATCTCATCTCCTCTCCCCACCGCCGCCCCACCCACCTGGTACTCCCACTGCGAGGGCAGCACCTCTCCGTTGACGCCGCTGATGTTGAGGCCCGCCGCCAGGCACAGGCGGTAGTGCACCTCCGCAATGTCGCGCCCGATGGCCACGCCGGCGCCGGCCGAGCAGTAGTAGGGGCCCTGGGGGGCGGGGTAGCCGCCCTTGGGCCAGCCCAGCGGCCACTTGGTCTGCGCGTTGAGCAGCGTGTACTCCTGCAGCAGCGGGCAGCCACACACACACGAGAGCAAGCCACATGCAAGAGAGCACAGCCGCATTCAGTCTGCCGGTCAGGCACTCAGCCAGGCAGCAGCAGCACACGCGTGAGAAAGCACAAAGGCAGTCAGCCAGCCTGTCCGCCAGGCAGTCACAAGGCAGTCACCAGCAGCATGCAATGCAGGAGAGCAGGCCAGCAGGACGTGAGGGGCATGCGGCCCAGTCAGCTGGTTGCTGGTTATGATTGGCTTGCGCAATGACTCAGCAACAGTGGAAGCGTGACCAGCAGAGGCGCGGTTCTAAGCACAGCATTGCGCTGACCCAATGCAGGGCGCCGCAATGCAGCGCATTAGCTCCACAACCTGGATGTGCTTCAGGTGATGCAGCTGATGCGCTGCATTGCGATGCACTGCAACGCGGCACACATCCAGCGCACATGCAGCAATCTGCAGGTCATGCCATCATGCTGCGACGCATGGCGCGGATGAATGCATTTCAGGGCGTATGACATGCAACCTCCTGCGCATGGGAACACATCCCGCCAGCCACAGTGTGCGACGTCCAAGCGCTGACCTGCTCAATGCCGAACCATGGGATTTCGGCCTTGGCCTTCTCCATCACCTCCGCGCATGCGGCGCGGGTGTTGGTGGGGATGGGCTTGAGGTCGGTCAGCGAACCATCCGCGTTGACGCGCGGGGGCTCATAGGTGTCACACATCACGATGATGTTGTCACCACCGCGGAAGGGGTCCTTGTAGATGGCACGGGGCACGAGGTACACCTCCGAGTCAGTGCCAGGCGCCTGGCCGGTGGAGGAGCCGTCGTAGTTCCAGTGGGGCAGGTCCTGTGCCGTCAAAAGCAGCACGGCAACACAACGTGAAGTGATAGAGTTCCGTTGTAAAGGGGAGGCGACTTGCTGTAGAGAACAAGCGCAGGGCTGGCGCTGATCTGGTCACTTCGCTGACGGTGGCCATAACTCGCAGGTTGTGCACTAACTAGTTCCCAAGGTGCGCTGCAAGGACTGTTTGTGCACATAGATACTCCTAGCTGGGTGCGCGAGGTCAGGGCCAGGCTGGAAATTGGTACGCTATGACCAAAGTCAACCGCTTGCCAAGGGTTTCGCGCATCAACAACTGCACGCAGCCGTGACGCAGGCATAACAGCCGGCTGGTCCACACATATCAGTTCAGCTCTTCTGAACGTCCAGCTGCTTGCACACACTGTATGCTCGCCTGCTTTCACTGCACGCCTGGCGCCAGCACAGGTGACAAATCGGACAAGGGTTTTGCGGTGGCTGCACAAGTGCACCACGTTTGCCCCTATGGACCCCTTCCTCTGAGCACACATAGTGCGTAGCTCACAGAGCAACAGTCACAGCAGCGCTCAGTCACCGCCCACGCCAAGCAGCAGTGTTGTCATGCGCACGCACGCACGCAAGCCCGGCTCTCTGTTCCCTCTTCGCATGCGCCGCAAAGCTTGAAACAGGCAAGCTCACCTCAGGCCCGGTGGGAATCTTGGCCAGGGTCCTGCCCTTGGACCTCAGGTCCTGCATCGTGCCACCAATCCACACATACTCGGCGCAAATTTTGCCCTGTTGGTCCGTCACCGTGCTGAGGTAGTGGCGGGTGATTGCGCCGTCGAGCAACGTGTGGATTTGCTCATCAGTGGCAAACACGCCAATGGTTCCGGCGGCCATGGTGATAGTCCTGCGTGGGGGCGAAGGTGCGTGCAACAAAAGCGGCCAGTGTTCAGTGCAGACACAAGGCGGGTGTCGAGGAAAATCACGAAGCCCTAACCGCCGAAACATTGCATACAGGGCGCCTGGTAAGACCGCGCAGACGCTCCAATCCTATTGCTGCAGCAATATGACGGCGAGGCAGGGGTTTCCATCGCAAACCCTCCAACGTTTCGGAGTAGCAGCTCACACTGTTGACTCGGACAGGCAGCTTCAGCCCTGGCAGTGACAGTCAACTACAGCGCAGCAAACCTACACAGACGGGTGTTCCCTTGAACAAAAGGGGACTCTCACCAAGCTCCGAGTGCCCTATGTGAACTCCTTGCCCTCACTGTGAAGGCTTGCTGAAATCGGACACACCCTAGCCACCCGTGTCATGCGCACTGACCAGCGAACCCTCCTTACACAACGCCGGTCCAAAAGGCAAGCCGCAGCAGTGAACGCTGCTCACAGCAAACTGTTCACGTGGGGCTCCGATGCCTACAGTCTCACCTTGAGTGTCGCTGCTGCTCGCCGCTGTCAGAAGAACGTGCCAAGTGCGAGCGCTCCAACTACAACAGGTAAGGAAGAACCGCGGGTAGGCGTGGGCTGGCGGTCAAAGCTGTTTTTAAGGCGGATGGGAGGCACGTGGTGCCAAAGCCAATGCAAGCCAGAATGCACGGATTTGATTATTTTATTCCATCGCTAGGTTCCTTAGGGTCTTACCAGGATTAGAGCCACTTGAATTTGTTGGCGTAGTGCACTTGGTTGCGTCATATACGTGTGTGGACTGGTCCCCTGCCTCCTGCTTGCACCCACTTGCTGATTACCCCGGCGCGGGGCGCGCACTCAGTCACTGTGCTGGGAACCGTCCAGCAAGTACAGTGTACCTGCAAAACAGCTTTTGAGAGACGAGAATGTCATGCAGGCGCTCCAACATCTTAAGGGCCTGCGTTTTGTGCGAGCTGGCTATACACAGCGTCGCGAACACTCCATGCAGCAAAGCATTACGGCAAGGCAAGTATGCACATAGCTAGAGGCCATGACTAGTGAGTGTTTGCATGCCAATCTGACTCAGCAGCCAAACTCCTGCAATTGTCCCCGGTGCAACAGACGGGTTGCGTGCACTCATCATGCTTGCGGGCGTGCACAGTATGTTTGTGGCGGAACGGGACAGTCAACGTCCGGTGTCATCAACCGCATGATGCACATGTGGCTTTCGTGTAAGGATTGAAGGTGTTTGGGACAGTGCTCACGACATGCAACAAGTGCATGGGCAGCGTGTGTCTGGACAGCGCGTGCATGGACAGCGTGGAAAGGTATGAATCAGTGCACAGCGCTTCAGCTGTACAGCAGCCGGCTTGCACCACCGGCTTGGTTAATCATGCGAACCAAGTCCGAGCGTGGGGTCTGGATGTTGTACGGTATGTTCGAGGCACTGTCGCCACTTGTGCACCCCAGCCCTTGGCGCTGGCTGCCTGGCATCATGTGCCACCTCGCCTCACCTGTCCCCATGCTCAGGCTGCTTGCTTGCTTGGCTTGCCAGGCCGATCTGTCCTGCAGCCCGCCTTGCAGTCGTTGCAGTGTGCCGCCAGACGCCAGCCACGCTGCTGGGCTGCCGCCTGAGCGCCGGCGACGGCGATGCAGCGGGTGTGTGGCGATGCAGGGTGTGTGGCGATGCATCGGGTGTGGCGATGCAGCGGGTGTGGCGCAAAGGGGGCTACGTGGTGGCTGGCATAGGGAAGCTGGCGCAGAAGTTGTGTGGCAGCATACGTCTGGTACCGCGGCTCGAAAGAGATGCGCGCCTGGGCTGTGCAGCGAGCCACCAGGTGCGGGCCCAAACCGGCAGGGGGTGCGGGCCAAGACACCAAGCAGCTCGTGCAGAAGGATTCAGACTTCAGGATTAGCAGCGTGTGTACTACAGGACTGACTGCTCCTGGGCCCAAACCCTGCCACAACCTCTGGGTGTGTGTGTGTGTGTGTGTGTGTGTGGTGTGGTGCGTACTGCGGCAGTGGTGACCAAGCGCCGCCTCGCTGCACGGTGAGGGACGCTAGGTAGGTGACGCACCTGCTGCACCCACGCGCTCGCACACCCCTTGCTGGCAGAGCGCACGTTGGCCAAGATGCCAACCGCCTCTGGCATGTGGTGTGCTGCGCGGGTGCGGTTTAGACTGTGGACTGTATGAGGACTCGCGGTGCCTCAGACGGCCTGCACCCTCCTGTGAGGATGAGGAAGACACACAGATCAACCGGTGCTGCTATTTTACATCTACTGCCGGGTCATCTTCGTGGCCTTGGCTTGCACTTCACGACATGAGCACAATGTCACCAGCTCACCATGCAGCCGTACAAGAATGGGAGTGCTTGCATGCATGCTGTGGCATGCATTAGAGGTTTCAGGGCGGGACACGTGCACAGAGGTGCCGACGGGTGCAGTGCGGCCAACGCCATGGGCAGGCGGCGGGTGAGAAATGTGGCGCAAGACTCGTGGACGCTCATGCACGGGTGATGAGCGTGACAGCATGGATGTCACGCCAGCACCCACCCGCAAGTGTGCAAGTAGTGTGTGGGCAGCTGCTACATCCGTCCAATTCAACAACGGCGGGCATGGCACCCACCAACACAAGCACACGTTCTCACAGTCTGCTGCAATTTTGCCTGTCGCTGTGCAGGACCAAGCACGGCCCCAAGGCAGCAACAAACCCAATTCATTGCTGCCACAGCAACAGCTGTCAGGGTGCATCATCCGGTCCGCATGCAGCAGGCGGCCGCCACACCCACCAGCAGATACAGCTGCGGGCAGCAGCAGCCATGCGGCACTGCGCAGACATGCGGGTACACATAGCAGCAGCAGCAGCAGCAGCAGCAGCAGCAGCGGCAGCAGGAACAAGGCGCATACGCAAACGCTAACAGGCGGCAGTACACGTCGCGCACGGACCATTAAGTGTTCTACGTGATGAATGGGTGTATTGCCAACAACAAAAGGTTTAAGTGAAAAGGAGCTGCATTGTTGTCAACACCTGCGGGGGTGACGGAGACAATGATGGTGGTGCTGGAGTTTTGATGCGGGCAGAGGAGGATGCCATTAGTAAGGCCATGCGCGTGATCATGCACAAGGAATGCATGCGGAGCGTGAGGCCTCATGTGCAAATGTACGAACAATGGGAAGCCCCAGAGTGGGCAGGCATCCGGATACCTTGCGGCACGGATATGCATTTGCATTACTTATCGTTTATCGTGCGAATTGCAGCTAGATTTCGGCCTGCCAGGGTGCTGCGCCAACATGTTGGGCGATAGGTCATCCCTTAATCCCTTATGCAGGCATGCGAAAGCGCCCGCCATGCATCGCACGTGGAAGGGCTGTGCGCAATGAATACGGTAGCGCGCATGATATAGGTAGCGCAGGCGGCGTCGCTCGTTGCGTAGCCCACACACACACGCTTGCGCAGTGCTGCTTGTGGGCGAACCATACAAACCGAGCGTGTTGGCTTAGCAGGCATTCATGCATGCTGGATCTGGCCTGCAGCTGGGTAGCTGCCACTTGGCAGCAATGAGCCCCATACCACACCAGGCATACAGATTCCAGCAGCATGTGAATGCAACAGCCTACTATGCAAGTCACAGCAGGATGAATAATGAAGTATGGTGGTAGTGGCGATACCGTACTTTATTGGCGGAAAACAGCGGCTTGGGCCCAGCCTGCAAGCGAGTGGGGGCGTATTCATCGCAGAGCGCAGGCATGCAGGCACCCACAACCACTGCGTCAAGCCTGGGTGTATGGCACCGGCGTTATCGAAAAATGAAGTGTTGCAGTTTGGCAAGCGTGCAGCTTTGCGGGGGTCCTGCATCCCCTTACCTAGTAATCAAGAGCTCGGATGGTGCGGGAATAGCGGGCGGGTTACGAGGGCATGGTGATGTAAAGCGGTGAGGAGCATTGATGCTTGACAATCACGCGGCATGCATGGCTTGCATTGGAGCAGTATGGCTGATGCATCACCTTGGGGCATGCATGCATGGCTAATATGTGTGTACGCGTCAGTTTGGGTGTCGAAGGGACCTGTCCTGGTCAGCAGGGATGAATGGTGCATTTGTGTGCTTTATGGTAAGAATCGCCAGGTGACGTGCGCACACATGTTTGAATGTAGGGCAGGATTATTGATGGCCAAATGAATTCAGGAGAGCAGCGCATATCGGTAACAGGCCAAAACAATAATCCCAACAACTGCACCAAACGGAAGTTGTTCGAGCGCGCAATGGCAGGCTCGGAACATATGCGGATGCGCCACATAACGGTTTGTCCAGCACATTGGGCATCATGCAGCCCACGCCGTGTCCTCGACATCCATAACGAATACTACGCACAGCAAGAATATGGCGCACAATGGTGCTATGGGGAATGCTGGGCTCGCCCGATCATTTATCGAGGGCCATCGCCACGTGCTACTATTGCATCCGGCCGAGTCGCTTGCCATAAGCAGGCATGGCGGCTGGCCAGTGCACGAATGCTAAAACACACCTGCTGTGCTGCTCATGGGCGCTTATGGGGCATATTAGGCAAGTCCTGTTCATTTCAGCCCCGCAGCGGGCGCGCCAGCTATGTCACCCAGCGCAACCACGAGGGTGAATCCATCATCTTGCGAGACCTTGGCAGTGCACAGATTGCAGTAATTTGTTTAACGGCATACATTGGCTAGGTTCCCTTCACTATGTTTGACGCCCCCCACAGCGCCCCCTCCCACAGCGCAGGGGAGCGCTGTGGGTTGCCATTGAATTGTAGCAAGGACCGCATCCGTTCTGCGCTCTCTGCAGTGCACCACGGCGGTTGCCTGTGTACCTGACCGGCAGGGCTGAACTCTATGTGGGTCATGCAGCATCACATCTCTTGGTTCAGGGCCATGCTGGGCCATTCTTCGCGGCATGGCATGGGCACACCCACCTCGGCCGCCATCCACTACACCCACTACATTCACTACATGGCCAAGGGGCTGCGTGCATGCTGAGGGGTACAAGGGGGGGGCGGCAAGCCCCGCTGGTCACGCGCGACAGTAGCCTCCGCGCCCAGCTCCTCGCCGCCCAGCCCCATCATCATGTCCTTGTGAAGCGGCAGGATCTGCGCGCGGTGGCGTATGCTGCCAGAGGGTGTGGAAGGCGGGCTCATGACGCCCTCGCCCAGGTTGGCGCCGGTGCGCGGGCTGCCGCTCTGCGCCTGCTGGTGCGCAGCACGGGGGCTCAGCGAGCCGCCAGCGGGCGAGACGGCCTCGCTGACCACTGCGCTGCGGTCAGCGGGGGCCCGCGCGGAGGTGGCGGTGGCGGGGAAGGGTGTGACGGGCGTGGTGCTGACCGTGCCGTCCTCGATCTTGGGATAGATGGTGCGGGCGCGCTTGTCTGCGGCGCGGCGGCGCATGACTACCAAGATGGCCGCCACAGCGATGACCGCGAGCACACCGCCAATGACGGGGCCGGCGATCCATGCCATGCTCTTGGTCTCGCTGCTGCTGCTGGCGTCAGGCGCTGCACACACAGGCGTGAGGACGATTAAGGGATTATGGAGACACAAGTACGGAGACACGGTGTCAAGCGGTGCGGAAAACGCGATTGCAGCTTTTCATGGGATTCGGGGGTTCCGCCTTATGTGTTCCACCTCTCAAGCACCTCTCAAGCCCTACAGACTGTAACCCTAGTTGAAGTGCAAGTTTGAGCCTATTGCGCCCTTGTGCGTGCCCCGCACGATCTCCGTGTCCCCTGCTGGGGCCCCCTGCTGTGCAAGTACACCCTCCACACAGTCACGTGCCTACACCCTCGTGCATAATGCTGAGCATTGCTGCTGTGCAGCCCACCATGCCCACCATTACCCGCATACGGTACCCCCATCCCCAAGCGCTCATAAACATGCACACACAGTCACACACTCACACGCATACCTGCAGTGGTTGTGACGGTGGTGGCACTGCTCTGGCCGAACGCAGATACCTTGGCAGCGCTGATGGACCCTGTGATTCCGTACTTGGCCTTGAACGCGCTGGAAAACTGTGAGTCTACGGTGGTGGTGAAGGCGCCGGTGGCGGCGTCAGCGGCGGCGTCAGAGGTGCCGGGGGGGTAGGTGACTGCCGCGTCAACCTTGATGGAGCCCTTGTAGAAGCGCAGCTTGATCTGCATGCACACCCGGGCAAGTGCCAGTCAAGGGTTGGCCTCTGAACGCACTCAAGAGTGCTTTTCATTCAAGATTGGATGGCAATCCTGCACTGCCCGGGGAGCATCCATGCATGCCACCGTGCATGTGGATGATCAATACACATAATCCACCCACTGACACACCCAACCTGCACACAAGACTGCTTAGACCCTGGGCGCGATGAAGCGGATGCTGCGATGCAAGAGTTGTTGAACCACTCAGATGGACACATGGTTGCTATGTACATCAATGAACTGTATTATGCAACCGTGCACGATGCGGATACCCCACACTGAGCCCTTGTGGGCGTGCATTGCTGCTGGTGTTTGCGATGTGCTGCACTCAACCGCTTGTGGCCATGCATGATGCTTATGCTGATGTACTGCGGCCCTCTTGCACACCATGTGCAAAGCTTGGCGACCCCCTTCTGCTTGCCTGGTCCCCAGGTCCCCATCTGGGGGAAGCATGGGCCGTGCGGCCGACACGCTCCTGATGTAACATAACATAACATAGACCCTAAGGAAGGAGTTCTGCCATGGCCCGTCCGCACTCACGTTTGCCGGAGGAACGCCAAGCGCAGTCGACATGGTTGACAGGACGTCAGCTTGCAGCGAGCCAAACAGCGCTGCATTCGCCACCACCGCATCGTAGTCCGCCGGCATGGTGATGGTGACCAAGCGGATCACATCCGGCAGTACGGTATCTGTACCTGCGGTTGACGTGCCGTACCGCACCAACACGTAGGTGCCAGGCGTGATGACTGAGCAGCTGACAGTTGAGCCGCTGAGTGTTGCAGCGGTCATGTTGTTAGGGTAGCCTGAATACGCGGAGGTGGCCGGGTTGTACTGCAGGCAGATGGCGCTCACGCCAGCGGGCTGTGTGTAGGAGGTGTCGACGGCAAAGCGGATGGTCATGGGGCAGGGCGTGGTGCCGGCGCCGGTGCATAAAGCAGTGGTGACTTGGTTGCCATCCGCCTCAACCGCCACCGTCATGAAGGCTGTGGCGCGAGGGTTGAGCGACGCATCAGCGATGATGGAGCTCAGCGGCTGGATGTTGGTGAGCAGGCTGGGGTCGGTGAAGTAGGACACCTGCGATGTATATGGAGTAGTAGGTGTGCAACGCATTAGGCCACACAATGATGGTGGAGTTTAAACATTTCTAGCCAGCCTAGCCATCAACATACGCATCCCTTGCACAACCAGCCAGACCTCACCTTTGGAATGATACTGGCCGGGCAAGACGGTGTGCAGCTGCTGCTGTAGGAAGAGGGCATTGCAACTCCGCTGGTGTAAGCAGTCAGCACCGTAAGTCCGCCAAGCGTGAGGGGTGTAGCGGCCGCCACCGCGCCCGTCACGCTCATGCTGGTGGTGCCGGCTTGCAGGGCAGGGCTGCCAGGCGTGGCTTGCGATGCAAGCAGCGTCAGAATATCATTCATCTGCCCTGAAATCGACGCGTAGACTGAGGTGGCAGTCACTGCCAGTAAGCCTCGGCGACGTGACGCAGCGGCAGCGGATGTGACTTTCTTGGCCTTATCAGCCACCTTGGAGAGCAGCTTGGTGGCGCCTGCAGCGTCCTTCTCATCAAACGAACCGCCGGTCTTAACGAGGTTCTGCAGGTTGTTGGCGGCGGTGTCGAGGATGGTGCTGGCAACCATGGCGGGGCTGAGGGCAGGGCCTGCGGGAAACAGAGGCGGAGCAGGGGGGGAGCGGGAGGAGTTAGGGACGGAAGGCCGTACACGCGTGTATTGGTGTTGGGGACCCAGATGGGGACCAGAAGACAAGAAATCGGCTTAACAGCCTAGGCACATGGCGTGCCGAAGAGCCACAGGGGCTCAGTGCACATCAGCATCATGCAGGTGGCGTGATACAGTTCATTGAGGTACCAAGTAACTGTGTCCCCATCGGGGTGATCCAGCATCCTTTGCATCGCATCTGCGTCATCATCACGTTCGCTGTTATACGCGACGTTGGGAATGATGGGGCCCCTTGGATAGCTTGCGCAGATCGGCATGCGCAAAGGCTTGATAAGGGCATGTGGAGTAAGTTTAAAATTCAAGTTTTGTTTGAGAGGGTGTGTGTGTCTGGCGTTCGCATCAGAAAGGGCTTGCATGTGCATTCTGTTGCAGCATGAGGTGCACGGCAAGCATGAGCAGGTGAGGGTCATGGCTGCCCGACACGCCAGCAGACCCCACCAAATAGCCACCGCACGCTGCAAAACACAACCCGCACCTGCCGTCTCCATGATTTCAGCCATGAAGCTCAACACGCCTTTGAGTTGGAGGGGTTGGACGCATCGCTCATGTTGCCCATGGCTTGCACAAGGCTGCCGACCTTGTCGCTCACAGCGCTGGCCTGTGTGGCGTTGATGCCGACGCCATCATCACTCGCGCTGCCGAACGCTGCACCCGCGACGCTCAGCAGCGCATTGCCACCGGCACTCATCAGCAGGTTGATGTCGCCTGACTTCTGCAGCTCAGCAATGTCGGGCAACCTTTCGAGCTGTGCTGAGGCGTCCACGGGCCCGGATGCGGCCTTGACAGTGAAGAGGGTAGGCCTGCACACGAGCGCATGCATGCATGCAAGCCAGGAGCAAAGCAGGCCTCAATACAGCAGGGTCAGCCATGCATGTCGGAGTGGTGAATGCTGCTGGCCAACAGCAGTGGGAGATAATCCAGGGTGTGGGCCTGGTCCTGTTTGGGTGGGTGATTGGGGTGGTGCAGGATCCATGCTAGCCTGGCTGAGAGGTAATGCAACAGGCAACACAATGCAAGTGTTGTGCGCACAATTCCCGTTGCGGGCTGCCTTGGCAGGGCATAGTGGGTCTGGCACACGTTGTGAGCCGGCATGCCATGCGCATGGGCAATGCCGTAAGTGAGTGTCTGGTATGTGCATGACAGTTCCAGCACATTGGTAGGAGAGAAGGCATACATGATTAACCGGTACCGCAGCAACTTACGCATGGCATGTTAGCACTGATGTAACATAAAATAACATAACATAACATGTTAGCACTGCATGCAATTGGTGGGCTGCAAGTGTTGTTCGAGAGCCACCAGCGCACACTCACAGGTCGTAGCAGGTGCGTGACTTGAGGTATGGCGTGATGGCGGTGACGCACACGTAGAACTGGTGGGAGCCCGACGGCAGCGCCTTGGCAGAGAACGATGACGAGGATGAGTCACTGATGAGGCGGATGTTGGTGGCGGAGGCGAGGGTGGGATCGCGCCGGCCGAACTCGTACAGCAGGTTGAATCCGCCGTCAGAGAACCCGGCAGCAGTCAAGACAAAGACGTTGTCCAGAAAGACATCAGACACCACATCCACCGTCAAGCAGGGCTCTGCGGTACATTCAGGCTGGAAGGAAAGCGGTACGTCCAGGGAGGCGGACCCTGCATGGCACACAACAAGGCATCAGCACTGCTATTTGGCAGCCCCATACCCTCTTCGCTCTCTGGCGGGTGAGGGTGCACGCTGACCAACACATGGCACCACAGGCATCGCTAGGCAGCAAGCGCTTAAAACCACGAGATCGACAATTTGCGCACTGACACACAGGACCCAGGCACCGGCAGGGATCAAGCGTAAAAACACGGGGGTGACGTTTTGCATGTTGATGCATGACGGACCCAACACCCGGGGGCACCTGCAATACCGCCCCCAGCCACCCACAGCCCAACCAGCATTTCCAAAATGTGAGCATTTGCATGTCGTGTGAACCAACAGGATACATCGGCTCCTCGTAACCACAGCATAGGCGCACCTGTCTGGCCGTTGAGTGAGAGCGTTGCGGTAACGGTGAACTGCGTTGCACCCTTGAGCGCAGAGGCTGGCACCACCTTGCTGTGGTCAGTGGTTCCAGAGCTGTCAGGAGGGTTGGTCAAACCAGAGAAGCTCCAGGTCACCACCGCAGCAGGGTGTGACTTCTCAACAATAAAGGTGACCGCACGAGAGGCATCCTGCACAGCTGTGCATGAGTTGCCGGGGCAAGACCTGCAGGCAAGGGGAAGAGGCATTTCAGGGGTCCATAAGGCTGGGACAGCTCGAGCACAAACCATCTGCCTGGTATGTGCATGCTGCCAAACCAAGCACTCTAAGCCTTTCTGCAGTGGCAGGAGTGTTCACACCTGTAGACTTTGCCGTATGGGATGATGATGTCTGCCGCCTTGAACACGGGCTTGACGGTCACGCTGGCGCTTGCTGGGTCTCTGCCGGTCTTGCTGATGGTGGCCTTGAACGTGTGGGTCTTGCCCCAGGGAAGAGGGGTGAAACCATTGAACGCAGACAGCGGGATTGTCCACTTCATGGTGCTGGCGTCTTGGATGCCCACTATGGTCTGCCCGTTAAAGCAGGGTAGCGGATCATCTTGGTAGATGCATGTCCATGTCAAAGACGGTGGCGTCTGCTTGTTCTTGTCCTCAGGGTCAAACCAGTTGGACGCGTCAAGCACCAAATCATCTGCAGGTGTGGGTATGGAGGGCAGTCAAGCCAGAACCAAATGCGCCAAATGTGGGACGTGTAAGTGGCAGGGGAGGCCACGAGCATGCAGCCATGGCGAAAAAAGGAACCAAAAGGCTGTGCCGGAAGCAGGGCATGCACGCCAAGGGCATGGACCCACCTGTTCCTGTGGTGTTGGCGCCCACGGGGATGTCGCCTGTGTACGAGGAGCGTACTGACGCGCTCATGGGCCCTCCCTTGAAGTACACCAACACATTTAGCGTTACGGGATCGCCAGCGGGGATGCCAGTGATAGAGTTGATGATAACCGCGCTGAAGCTGATGCCGTACGGCTTGCTAAAATCCGTTATGGTCACGCTGGCTGCATGGATCAATGGTGCATGGTGGGGAGGCAGTAAGTGTCGGGCAGGTTACCAGGAGGAAGCAGGGCAACCAAGAGATAGCTGCACTACCGGGAAAGAAATATGGCTGGGTAAGCACTGCGGCAAACCATCACTCACTTGCCACCAGGTCCTTCTTGGTTGAGGGGAGCAGTCCAGGCACGGACAGCTGGAGCGAGTTACTGATGGTGCCAGCAGCAGGTGATGTCCATGAGTAAGAGATCACCTCATCTGCATGGTGGCATGGGGTAGGTAATATAGGTCAGCACGGCGCATGGCACACGACATGCTCCTCACAACCAATCCTGCTGCAGCAGTCTCCATGCACTGCACTGCATTCCACACTGTCTCGACTGAGAAGGCGCTCAAGGCGCACACCAAGAATACCAACGCGGCTCTGCCCGGGATGCACTCACTTGCGCAGAGGTTGTCGACTGACGTGAGGGCGGCTGTGATGCGCAGGCCGCTTGAGGGCTGAACGTCACGCAGCTCATACACTGAGTTGGCCATGTTGACGCCAAGCAGCGCCACAGCGGGGGAGTGTGGTGGGACTGCTGTAGTCACAGATGACGGCTTGGTCAGGGTCACCTGCACGCAAACAAGCACATGAGTGCCTGCATGATGAGAGCTGCAGCAGACTTCTGACCTTTCTGGCCCAACAACAATCAGATGCAAAAATGCACATGTGATCTGTAGGGGCTGAGCGCACACGCAAACATGATATTGCTGCACTTACTGTTATTGTTGCGGGTGAGTTTGTGGCAGACGCCGTCGTGAAGTTTGTGAGTGATGTCCACACGGTTATGTTGAACACGTACACGCCGGCTGGCAGAGTCAGCATGGTGGTGTTGTAATCCATGAA